>BROE01000022.1:9269082-9335772 GCA_036571765.1 Plecoglossus altivelis
CGTCCCTCCCTCCCTCCCTCCCTCCCTCCCTCCCTCCCTCCCTCCCTCCTCCTCCCGCCCTTCCTTCCTTCCTTCCTTTCTTCCTTCCTTTCCCTCCTCCCTCCTCCTCCCTCTCTCTCCTCACCTCCCTCCTCCTCCTCCCTCCCTCCCTCCCTTCCTTTCCCTCCCTCCCCTACTTACCTCCTTCTCTTCCGTCTCAGCCATCTTCCCTCCCTCCCTTCTTCCACCCCTCCCTCCCTAGCTCCTTCCCTCCCTCCCTCTCTGCCCCCCCCCCTCCCCTCCGCCCACGCACCCCCTCTCCCCACACCCCGCCCTGAAGAAATGTCACCGGGGCTTGCATCGTCCGTCAAACTGGCATCTCTGACGGAGTGAGCGGCTAAAAGGCCATGCTCCGATTGGCATGGGATCTCCTGGCTGTGCTGTGTCAGTTGGCTGCCTTTTCACTGCCCTGTGCGCACACACCCACACACACATACACACAAACTCACACGATTCACTCTTACACACACATGGCTATTATAATCCACTCTTGTTGAAAGAATTGCTGCTCAAACACTGCTCTTTTCACTATTTTCCGCTCGCTCTCTTCTGAGGCAAGTTTCTCCTCGGAGTGGAAGAGTAAGCAAGTTTTCCGTTGCAAATTAAGTCCATCGCATCTTTTTTTAGTGAAGACAGCAAAACCCACAAATACTTCAGAGTTTAGCGCTGTCTATCTTTTTAGGACTAATTGATTTCATCCAATCTGAGGAAGGAAATAGTCCACAAAGTATTGCAAAATCGATGTGTTGACACAGAATTAGAGCTGGGACTCTCATTTCGCTTGTCAGACAACCCTATTAATTGCCCCTGTTCCTATGGCAGAGGCCTTAAGCTAATCACTATTCAGTTTGATGGCAATGAGAAGTGAATGGAGCTGTGTAGTCAGGGCCAGAGGGTGGCTTGGTAAGCCTCTCTGCAGCTCCTTATTTCAGCCATTAGTATTGATTACACACACTCATACAAGCCTCTAAAGAGACTTCCCTCCCCTCCTAAATACCCACATTTCATTTGAAGTCCTTCCCCTTCGGTGTTTGGAAATCCGGACTTCTTTCAATATTTGCTTTGGCCCTGGGAATGTGACTCCGAAATTCATCCCCTGTTTGGGTGACTTTGTCCTGAACTGGAGGGGCACGGAGCATCGTGACGCAGTGTACGTCAGGCTGCAGCCATGGACGAGCGCAGATATTAGTCCGTCTTTTTTACCATCCGAATGCTGAGGATGACATACCGGATCAGGTCCCCTAACATCCTGCATTCTCAGAGGGGTGCCGCGTCCGTTTTACTAGCATCCAGACAGCCGTGCAGAGTGCTGCCGGAAGACTTGAACAGTCTGTTTTTAGGACAAGCAGAGAGGGATGCAGTGACGTGACCATTGATTGTGTGTAGAGCAGTTTCCCCTCATGCATATGGATCAGGCCAACACGACTGTTTGGCCAAACACATCGGCTAAAATTGGCACAGGCCAATGAGGCACAGGCGTTCCCTTTGAGAGAGCGAGAGCGAGAGCGAGAGAGAGAGAGCGAGAGCGAGAGAGAGAGAGAGAGAGAGAGAGCGATGGAGAGAGAAATGCAATTTAGAGAAAAACAAATCGGGGATGCCAGCAGGCCCCTTCTTCTGGATGTGTCTTGGGGACTGCCAGCCCAGAAGGCTGTTGAAGATGTAAGCGACTAGGCCATGCTAATAATAGGACCATCTTAGCGTGTGCATGTTTGTGTGTGTGTGTATGTGTGTACGCGTATGTGAGAGTATGTGTGAGAATGTGGCATGAATAAAACATCGGAGTGTTTTTGTGAATGTGCACAGTGTGGTGTAATCAGCCTATCAATCAGCGGTTACACGTATGACCAACGTGTGTTTGCACATAATCAATTTGGCATGTATGTTTCCAATGATTCGTATGCAGAACTGATCCACTGAACAAAACAAGGGCATCTGGTATATCTCCTTGATCCTGTTGATGTATGGTGGTCCATGTCTCTGCTAAACTTTGCTCGTCGGCACACGGCGCGCGTGGGCGTACGCACGTGTGTGTGCGTGCGTGCACGAACGGAGATTTCGCAACATCTGTGACCGTTCGTGCGTTGCAATTGTTTTCTTTCCGTCTGTCTAAACAATATGTACGGGAACAAGGAACGCTGCGTGTGTGTGTTATTGTGGGCTCATCTGCGTGAGCTTCTGCACCGAAAGAGAACCAGCATGCCTGTCAGGAATCCGCAACTGTACGTTTCGATCCGTCTTCCACTGAAGAGGTGGCAGGGGCCAGTTTGGGTGCAGTATAAGGGCGAGGAGGAGGAGGAGGAGGAGGAGGAGAGGGGGGGGGGGGGGGGTCGGTGCCTCTGCATCTCTTACACTCCGGGGCAAAGCAAAACGTTCAACTTTGAATGCTGCCTTCTGCTAATTAGCGGAATTAGCCTGAGATCAAAGAGGACAATTAAAGAGTGGTGTTTGTGGTGGGGAGGGCTTATTTGAATCACAACACGCGTCGTTGAGGAGCGAACAACGGAAGGCTGCTCATTAGAGACAGCCTCGCCGATGCGGAGCGGCCACGCAAGGCACACGGCAGCAACGCACGCACGCACGCGCGAGCACACCCTGGCGCGTAAATGTGCGCGCGCAAAACCCCATGTCCCCCACAAGCACACTGCTCACAATGTTTGTTCTTCACCAAGTTAAAAAAGTCTAATAAAAACCAGTCCCTGCCTCTTCCCCTCCAATTTCAGCTTAATTAAGAGGGGAATTAACGTCTCTCCTGTGTTGTGCTCCTCTGCAGACTGTAGGCCTATTAGGAATCTAGTATTGTTCATTCAGGGATGACTCACCTTCAAAGATAGGCCTCTCTTCCTTTCCTCCGAGGCTGCAGCATTTGATGAGGGTAAAGATCAGACCGTAGAAAAAAACATAAAAAATAAAGTCTCTATTATGGCTAGCTGGGTCTTGTTAGGTAGATCTAACAGACTGGAGAGCAGCCTCAACAACATAGGAGGATCTACTCGCTAATGATACCCTCTGAATAGAAGATCAGAAGGCTTGGGAAGGTCTCATTTGAGCCACAGGACGCACCTACCCTCGCATCAGCGGGGGCCTTTACAAGTTTACGTGAGGATATGGAAACATGCAAAGTCAACAGATGGTGCTGCCACCTCTGAGCAGTGTAACGATGATAGCACCCCGGATGATGATGATGATGATGATGATGATGATGATGATGAAAATGATGATAATGATGACGATGATGATCTCGATGCGGAGGATGACAACTACAGCGATGGTGATGGCGACGCGCAAGATAAGCGTCACCGGCGAGCGATACGCACGTTGCGCTGTCCCGTCCGTCTGGGTCACCTGCCGCCCCGGGCGAGTGTGAACAGCGAGCAGCGGGCGCAGAAAGACAGACGCAGCGCTTGGCGTCTCGCGTGCGCTCCCCGCTCCGTCAGGCGGCCCTGCTCCGCGGAGGTAGGAAGGGCTCCTTCAGCTTTCCTTCCTGTCTCAGCACCCCGCCACCCACCCACCCTCACCCCCCACCACACACACACACACCTCACTGTTGCACCTCAGGCAAGGATGGAGGAGGTATCGGTGACTGACAGTACTGATAATCTCTCTAATGGGCTAAGTGTTAGGTGGTGGCTGTGAGGGAGATGAGGGAGGCAACCGGCTGTCACATCCTCCGATCCCCTGTTATCGTTTAGGGAAGAGGAACCGGAGAGGGATGGAAGGGAGAAGGAGGGAGGTTCGAGTGAGAACGGGCAACGTTTCTGTACGGCGAACAATAGCACCTGTCTAGGACTTTCTGTGCAGACAATGTATTTAGGCAGACATTTCAGTGAGGACGGAAGAGCTTGCATTAGTAAAGGAACTCTTTGATGTGCACAATGTCTTTCGTTCCGTGTCTGTCCCTTTTATTCTCTCTTTGCCTTTATCAACATTGCCTTGCTGTCATTCTCTTTCCTCTCCATGTACCCGGTCCTGTGGTGTTTCATTTTGTTTCAGTATCTTCTCATTACCATGGCTGAATATTATTTCTGGGCAAAACTGTTGAATGTTGCCGTTATCTGTAAAGGGACAGCTGCTGTGTTCCTGATACAACACAACAGCCGAGCCATTAGCATAGCACCTGCAAGCAAGGCTAATCTCTAATCCTGCATTAACTAGTGACCTCACAACACCATCAACTCCTTTAAACTTCAAGGATTGTTTTACAACGTCCCCTAACGGAGCAATGTCTTTGGTTGGAGGGAAAAGGAATGACAGCAACCTATGAACGACACGACTTGTTCGTGGAGCGTCGCTTTTGGTCACGGTTTGCTTGCACCGACTGGACTCCACACCGGGCCAACAACGCAGATGGTGCGAAACCTCAACCAGACATTGAAAAGCAGAATCCTTTGACAGGTGCGGAAGCAACAGTATTCACCTTCCTGGCCGCTGCAACCTGCGCCCCTGTCGGTCAAGGAGAGGGACATTTCACTCTTTCAGCAGGCTACACAACCACCCCCCCCCCCCCCCCCCCCCCCCCACCAGCCTAGCCTGGGGGGTTGTCATCTATTGCCAGGCTGCCATGCCTTGCGTCTGCTCCCCAGGTCGTAATCCATATCTTTTGACTGTCAGTTAATTAAAGTGGGAACGGCCTCTTCATTGTATGTGGCCCACGCCCCGTCGGCGTACAAGCCAGGACCTGAATCGGCACACCATCAATCTCTGCACCTTTCACTGGACTCCCTGCTCCCTCACTCTCTCCACTCCTGCCGGCCGCCTCCCACACCACCCCCACTGCCAGCCGCCCTAAAGAATGAGACAGATTAATAGTTTCATTATGTCAGAGACAGCCCTCCGTTCTCTCTCACACACAGGCTGTCCTGTTGATGGGACAAGCCTGTATGGCTGGGCTTTAGAAGTGCAGCCTGGATCTGGACGCCTCAGGCAAACTAAATCACGTCTGGATGGATACGTACTGAGGAGATAGTGGCTGAAAGGGTCCGTAGGAGAAATGTAGCAGAGAGACAGACACGTATGCGTGTGTGTTTAGATAGAGACAAACTCCACCTGTCACCACAGGGATCTCCAACCAGAAGGAACACATTTACTCAGTAATTCGCAGCTTCGATATGTATGTATGCCTGTGTGGGTGGTATTTTTGTGACGTTTCGATTTTTTCTTATCTTGCATAAGAACAATAATGTATTCATTCACGGCTTAAACAAACGGCAGGTAGCAGTTCAGCTCTGCTGCTACTTCCGGAACTATATCCTTTCTGGTACAGTATGTCACAGAATGAAATATATTGAACAGAGGAAAGAGTTTATTTGCTCATGAAACAAGTTCAGTTGTCTTTCTGTCCTATGGAAACAGAAATCTGAATGCATTATGTATACACAGGAAGTCCTAAGCAGGTGTTTTCACGTCCAAAAAAATTCACCTTGTTTTTCTGTCCCCTTCAGTCACTCACTTGTTTCTCAATCCTGCATGAGGATTGGAAGATCATAGGAATATTGGGTCCAGTAGACACTTGGTTTGGCTCCCTGGTCTCACTCTCGTTTTAAATTAATCTCTGTCTTTTATGTCCTGATAATGTTGCCCACCCTCTTGTTTAGGACTTACGTATTGAATGGCCATTCTCATGTATTAGTATTTATCTTTCAACTCAGAGAAACATGAATTTACATTTAAGTGTTGGGCGGTTTTCGGTCGCGCTGTTTGTTCCTTCTCCAGTAGTGAATCTACCAGCCAAATATTTGGATTTAGCAATTTGTAGAAATCTGTCTATTCATTGCCAGCTGGAGCAGATGCTCAAATGAAACACTGAAGCCAGAGACTCCACTGGCTAAAAAACAGAACAGGAAGGAAGAGCAGTCAAGGAAAAGGGAGACAGAGGAAAACGCTAGACAAAGAGAGACCGAGAAATAGTGAAACTATGGAAAACTGAAAAATAGACTGGACTTGAAAAAACGGAGGGAAAATAGATAGAGAAAATATAAAGAGGAAAATATGTGGGGATAAGAAATGGCTAATTCTTAGTTTCAGCCAATTAGGCCTAGAAGCCACTGGTAATTGAGTCTCAGGGGACCCAGTTGAATAGTCATGCACCTCGTTTACATAATGAGGATGAGAGGAAACTCTCTCATTCTTTCTCCTCGTTTCCTCTCTCCTCCTGGATCCCCATTCTCCTTTCTCCTTCCCTCTATTTCCATTCTCCCCTCTCCTTATGGTTGTCTTCACTCAAAGAGCAGCATCTTGCAGAGCTGCTTAGTAGTACAAGTAAGTGCACATGACTTCACTCCTTCCACTTAAGCACACTATTCACTCTGGTTGAGTGAATCGTACAAAAAGTACTTTCTATTTTCTGCGTAAGCATGCAGTTTTAAAAATATCAATGGTTGTTAACCAAATTCTATTGTGAATAAAATACATGTCTAGCTTGTTGAGATTGGAATTTGATTTCTGTTTTGTTCATTCGTGATCGGTAGCCAGATTTGTTGGGTTCCATTCTCTTCGTTTGTTCTTCAACCCAGTACAGGCTATTAACTTCCTGATGGATCTACAGGGTAGCACAGAAAGGAAAATGCTAGTGGCTCTGTATTTCACAGGAAGACTCAGGCATTCCTGGGCTCCACTGGATAGAGAGGGCGATGACGAATTCCGAGAGATGCATGCTGGGATTAGAGAGATCTTAACTGCAAGACATGTCCCTGAACTGAAAATGAAAAGTTTGGGCTTTGACTACTGTTTTGAAACAATCCTTTCATTTCTCACATGGACTGAGTGCACTGTAGCTCAGGGGCTGAGGAGTAAAACGTAACATGCAGAAATTTATATCTGCAGGTTGTGTGTTTTCTTCCGCCGCCTTATTTTTCTGCCATTCCCTTTGATGGCAAAGTCAGGATTAAAGCGTTAAATTCACTTCCTCTTTTATTAAAGGAGGCTTAATTTAATTAGCTACCGCTGTGTTAGCCCGCTATCTAGCCCTTCTGTTCCCGCGCAAAGGTTTCCGACGCTCCGAGGAAGAGGGGGAAAAAAAATGTCGGCTGGTCTCCAAGGAGGAAGTGTCCTTTTAATCAGGCTTCTGCTTAGATCCCATTACCATCTCTAAGGGGAGAGAAAAGGGTACAGACGCACAACACAGCAGCGTGCAGCCCAGCACACACTGTACCCAGGTCAGTTTGCAGAACGGCAGAACACTGTAACCTCAATAACACCAGCTCCCTCGGCCTCAGAAACGGGTACGACAGAGAGTAGCTCTGCTTTATCGCCAAAGCTAATTGCCTGCTTCATGTCCCGTAACCGAAGTGCCCTGCTCGCAGTATGATTTCAAAGTCGGTCCATCATATCAGTCATCATTACAGGGACAGCACATGACTGTGATCTGAGGTTATCTACATGCTGAATCAACATGCTGGTGTAAGTGCACCCCTGGAAGCAGCTGTAGAATATAGCCCACATCAGAACACTGTTTCTATCAACTTGAGTGAGAGAAACAATGAGAGCTTCCTGCTGGTGATTCCCTGTGTGTGCTAACATTGATTGGTGGTATGGAGGTCCTATGTCAGGGGATGAGATTCAGCCTCATTCTGTCACTGCGTGGACAGTGATTAGAATACATGTCCCCATGACACTGACATCTAGTCCTCAAACTGGGGCAAAGTCATAAGCCTACAGTAGATCATCTGGCCCCACCACTGAACCGACTCACGACTTTCTTCTACATGTCGGAAACCTTACACTGTATCAGACCACCCAACCCCCTCTCTCTCGCTCTCTCTTTTTATTCATCTCTCTCGCTCTTCTTTACGCACTGCTTCCAATGTGGTTCCACCAATATCTTGAAAGCAGCATCACTCTTCCCAGCAGCAGCACGCTACTCTGAAGTCCACGGCAACTTGTTGTCTCTTGTCTCATCCTTCTCATTCCCACCGTTCTCTCGCCTGGTTCTCCTCTGTTATTTAATGGGCACCTGGTGGCTCTACGTCTCCTCGCAGAGAGGCACAAGCTGGCGAGGGCCATGGTCGCGAAGCGGGCTGGTATAAATCTGCACCGTACGATTTACGCGACCGTCTAAGTCTCGCAGGCCGCTCAGTCCTTTCCACCGCACAACTGGATGGTGAGGACCGTTTTTTCTGAGCTCAGCTGTGTGTGTACTGTGTATGTTGGTGGGGGGTGCAGTACCGTTCACCTAAGTGGCGTACCATAAAATAGATCAGAGAGCAGCGATGCGATGATGTGCTATAAACATGAAGCATTAGGGCACATGACCCAAGCAACTAATTTAAAAGAGGCTGTCTTTATGCAGATTAATTGGCCGAAGAAAAGTCGTGTCTTGAATGCATCAGTGCAAGGTAACAAACTACTGGATAGTGGTGGACTATTAACAGTTTAACATTATAGGGCTTAAGTGTCCGATGGCCACAGCTAGGACGCAGCAGTCCATGTGATGTTTTTCTACATGCAGAGGTGTAGAGGGTCTTAATGCCGTGGATGACCCCTAAAAGACCCTAAAAGTGAATTTGATTGGTGCAGAATAGGAATGCTTGGCTGGTGGCGTGTAGCTAACAAGAGCAGTGTTTGACCGTGTTTATGCATCGCACAAGGGTGATATTGGTGTGCATAGTTCCTCTCTAAGGTTGAGATACTTGTGTGTTGTGTTAAAACACAGGTAGTGGTTCTGATTAATGAGGTTCAGATAGCTGAGTTCCAGCAGATTCTTTATGTCCATCCTCATCCAAAGTCCGTCCTGAGGTGAGGCCCGGTCAGGTCCGGGGATGACAGGTGACTCGATGGAGGCTTTGTTTGACCATTAGGATACTTGTATTCTCACATGTTTTCTTAGTGTGTGCTTGTCCCACAGCGAAAACATTTCCCGTCGTTATATTCTTACTTCATGATAAACCTCTTTATTTTTTTAAACGCAAAGATCGTTCCGTAGACAGTCACTCCTCTCCCACTCTTCTTCTCCTCTCTTCACTTCTTCTACTTTCACTACCCACACCACCTAATCAACAAACCCACTGCATATTTACAGGTCATCACAAACGCAAGCTGATTTACTTTTCGGATGCAAGTTGCGTGTACATCGATAAAGACATGCGATGTGTACCGCTCCTGAAGCTTTAACAGTGCCCTGCAGAAGTTCTGTTCCACCCACTCAAACTTGTTGCTGCTACACCTCCACCTCCCCACATGTCATATACTACATTATCATTTATGACCTCTTGGCAGAGCACCCAGAGCTGAGATAACATGCACAGACAAGGTGATAAGTCGGGCGCATGGTTGCCTCAGTAAACTGCACCAGATGCATATAAAGTAATTAGCGATAAGGTCTGGGAGGCCATTTGGCTGGTCTTATCAATGGAGTCAAGGCTAACATGCAGCACGATGGCAGGCCAAGGAAGGGTTAATGGTCGAGGCGTTGTAGTCAGATACCTTCTTCTCAGGCTCATAATCGGGAGGTGAGACAGGGCTGGAAACTCTGGCCCGATCAATGGTATCTGTGCTGTAATCAGAGCTTATCGTGGGAGAAAACCAGTTACATTTTTACAAGCCAATACAGACAATGTACGCACAGCTCTTGACAAATCCCACAGGAGATAATTAGATGGACTTTTCACTCTTGGCTACTTCCCTTTCACTTTCCGTTGATTTGAATAGTTGACGTATAAGTAGACTGCAGCCTACAAGACGCTGGGCTCATGTTTGGGTTGTTGCCCTGGTTTGTGGACATCATAAACCCAGTTGCAACAAGCTTAGGAAATACACGCTACGTTGGGATCAGAGACAGGCACACCTGTTGATATCAATGAATCTTTTGGTCTTGTTCAGTCAGGGGCTCAATAGCCAGATTTTCTAGTCTGAAGTCAGGCCCATGGTTTCTGGTCACGTTCAGTTATGGTAGCGTATACCAGGTCTCCAACACCAGTGTTGGTTTTTACAGTCAGATGTTGTACCACATATCGATCACTCACTCACTTTCACTTCCTTCCTGTCTAGTACGTCTCTGTATTGTGTTTGGTATTTTCCTTCCTTCCTTCCTCTCTCTGCTCTCCATCACTCTCCAAGGGAGTGTGTTGGTTCAAGCATCTCTAAGCCTTGACTGGGAGCTTTTGTTTACTTTGTGGCCATTGATTGCTTCAGTTCAGAAACCACACAGGACCGTGGCCCTCAGGACAAAGTTGACCAGTCTGTAATGATGAATGGGAAGACTGAGTTTTTGGGTGGTTTTTCTGGGAATCAAACTTTTCTGTGTGTGTGTTTGTGTGTTTGTATGTGTGCATGTCTTTAGATTTTCTTTTCTTTTTCGTTGGAGGGACAAACTGCACATGGTTCATTTTTTTCTGACCATAGCTGTTAGTGACCTGGTTTGGATGCAGCATGCCTGTGTCTAACCGTGTGTGGTGTGCGTACGGGCCTGAAAATACCCTCACCTCAGCAAGACTAACTCATCTGAGCGTGTGCAGTGACGGCTCTAGCCAGCTGAACCAATAGGAATTAGAGTGTGGCTCATTACCTGTCTGTAGAGGACCTGGGAGCAAGCTCACACTGTGATTTTCCTGATCGCTGGCTTGAACCATCAGAAGCAGAGAACAGCTGTTCTGCCTGGCAGAGTAGAACAATTTTCTGTGGTGGCAGGGACAGTATCTTGCATGGAAATGTAGCCTTTTATTGGAATTCAGCCTGAACTTCCTGATTCACAACCTGATTCAACTGCTTCGTCTGTAGTACTGGTTTGGTCATGGGGCATCCGCCATTTTGCCTTGTGTTTAGTTTTTCATTTTAGTTTGAACTCGTGCAACCTGGGAGAGGATTATGAAGTGGGGCTGCTGCCCAGTTTTACTGAAAGGTGTGAATGACTGTATAAGGGGACAAGCATGGAACACACATGTTCACACGAGCACACACAGACACACACATTGTGCGCTTTGTTTATTGTGCTGCTCTGTAACTGGCTCTAACTAACGACCTGTACTGCCTCCAACTTCTCCCCCTCACATAAACTGTAGCAAGTCTCACTTCTCCTCATTGTGCCTTTTACGACCACTGTCAAGACACACTGCCCAGGTCCATCTATCTAGCACGACTAAAGCTGTGTGTGTGCGTCTGTGTTTGTGTGTGTGAATGTGCATACGTGTGCCAGCCTGTGTTTGCATGTGTGTGTGAATGTGTTTGTCTGCCTCTGCACACGCCTGTTTGTGTGCAAGCATGCGTATTGCGTGTATGTGTGTTTGCATGCATGCCTGCAAAGCTGCGTGTGTGAGGGCGTCTGTGTGTATAGATGTTCTGCATGGTGTCAGAGAGGAGAATTTGGAAAGCGCCACATATTCCACCTGAGTCTGCATGACATCACAGGGATACTGAGGGTGCGGGAGGGTCATTTAGCTCAACAGAGGGACACGATGTCTAACTGCTGTTGGGTGCAACAACGCCACCATTCCCTCTGTCTCAATGCCATTGCCAGTATGCAATGGTATCAAGTCTCCATCGAAACTAAGGGTCTAAGCAGCTACATAACTAGAATCTTGATGTCCACACACCATTAATGAATCTTAATGGTATGTGGAAGTGTAGCTAGTGGTACTTCACAGACCCTTTTAAAGCTGTTTGTTACCTCTCTGGATGTGGCTGCCCTTGAGCCCTTGTAGTCCTCGGAAACTCATTATCCCACACTGCTGCTCTCCAGCAAACTCATTATGCCATCCACACCTTCACAACAGAAACATAGGAAGAAGATGCCCACTTCATCTTTAATTAGGTTGCTTTGCCAGGGTTTTATTGTCAAACACTGGCCCGCCATGATATCAAATGTAATTATCTTCCAGATTTGACATGTGTCTTTTTGTCTCCGATTAAAGCTGTTTTCTATCTGTGTTATATTCATACCCAGACAGTCAGAGTTTGTAGCTGCACTCACTCACTGGTTAGCTGGGTGCTTATAAGCAGGCTAGCTGATTAGCAATTTAGCCTCATTGTGAGATACACTAATACGAACCATAACTCTTAGGTATGCCCCTCCTGCTAGTCGGACACAGCTGTAACCCTGGTGAGCGTTGCCAGGGCAATAAGACCGTGTGTGCTGTTTAGAAGCAGCCTTATGACTCATCATGAACTCGGCCCGTTGGGGAGACGGATGGACTGTCTTCACCCTCCTCTCTTCTTCTCCCCCACGCTCCTTCCCTGCTTCTCCTTCAATCCTCTCTCACTCTCTCTTTTTCTATCTCCCTGTCTTAGCCCCCTCTTCTTCATTCCGGCGCCAGAGGAGATGAAGTGACAGTGGAGGGTCATTGGAGGAGGAAGGGCGGGGGTGGATTATTGACCCAGGGCTTGAGATTTACGCCCAGGCCACAGGGCCAGATGGCCCCTCATGACATAAATGTGGCAGGTAATTGAGTTTGGTCACTCGGTCGTGTTGGATTGACCTACTCACTTACGTATTGGTAGTGGTCGTACATGACTGGGGAGGAAGAAGTGGGAGTGTCAAAGAGGATAGTATGGCTTCAGTGTCCAAAAGAAGGAAGCTCGTAGGGCTCTTTTTGCAAAGAATGACCCTCTGGCACTGTCAGCTTATATACGCGACTCTGTCTCTCTCTTCCTCTCTCTCTTATGCACCACACACACACTCACGCACACAGACTCACACATTGCAAAATTCCACTCTGGTTTGATCTTCTCATTGAAATGATTTTGATCAAAGATATTTCTGCCTTTGTGTGTGCGTGAGTCCTGCTCATGAGTGTGTGTGTGTGTGTGTAAGTGGAGAAGAGGAGAGGATCGATCAGTGAATAGACACTTGTGAACAGGTGAATGCGGTGGCATTGGGCGTCGGCTCGCCCGCTCGAACTCCGTGCCTCTCTGTGATTGGACGACAGGTGTTGCTGCACCCCAGTGCTTTGTGGGAGGATTAGGGGAGGGCCTCTTGAAGGCAGGCTGTAGGACGACAACACGACCTGCTGCTCCTTGGCTCCGGGGGTGTAGAAACCTGGCGCACGCCGGCTCTAGCATGTGTTGGTCTTCCTCAGGTGCGGATATGAGCTGGGGATTATCTCCCGTCACATGGGGAGCCGGAGAATAATCCTCATTTACAGTCGCAGGCGAAGAGGAGCATGGAAACACTGTGGGGGAACCCCGGAGCTGTGGAGAGCGTCTCGTCTCTCCACCAGGCGGCTCCCAGATAGAGGAGGGGGTGGGGGGCCTGGCTCCCCCTGCTCCTCTGGCTTTCCCACAGGACTGGGGTGAGAGGGTGGGGGGGAGTGGGTTGGGAGGGGGGTGTTTTACACCGAGCTGGACGGGGGCCAGGGAGCGACGTGTGAGGGTAAGTCACACGCATTATTACTCACCTAGGCCACAATGCCAGCTCTGTCTGGGCGCACAGTGGGCCCACAGAAAACTGGAGCCTCCTTAAGCCCAGCCCCCACCGGAGGAGATGGGGTCCGTGTGTCTGTTTGTGTTGAGTGTCTGTTTGTTTGTGTACTGTACGCATGCCTGTGCATGTCTTGCTGTGTGCTGCTGTGTGTGTATCTCCAATATGGGGTGATCTGGGTGGGTGTGAGTGACTCGGTATGCGGACCAATCGCGTACTGGTATTTACCCATCACCCTCTACCGGTGATGCGTACCGGTATGGGTATGTTCTCCTGGGTCAATACTGAGTAATTTCCTCCTTGTGACTGCGTTTACCCTTGTCTCCCACGCTCCCTGGCCTAGCAGAGCAGGGCTGAGCCCGGCCTACCAGGCACCCACCCTGGCAGGACCTCTTTATCCTGATGAAAACACAGGATGATGTCATGGAGTCAGTCACACTGGCTCCCATGCAGGATGAAAAGATGGGATCCCCGGGTACTGGAACAGACTGCTATACCTCAGCCCCCTTGCATTGTGCAATCCTCGGGAAACACGGCAATGCAGAACGTCTGATTGTGCGACTGTGAGGACCAGACTAGCCCTGGAAAGTCCATGTGTTCCTGTGTGTGCGTGCGTGTTTCCGTATCTGACAGGTCTCTGTGTGAGCCACCTGTCACGACTGAGAGAAGAAGGCAAAGTGCCAACAAAGGAAGAGAGTGGGAGAGGGAGAGAGAGAGAAACAGAGAGAGAGATGAAGGGGGAGGGAGGGAACATGGAGCCATTAGAGCCTTTCCCTAGGCCTCTCGACTGGTCCCCACTCTTACCTCCATGTCCATCATGCCGTTGTCTCCACATAGGCTACCGTCTCCGTTTCCATGTAAACAGCAGCTGTTTTATTATGACAATTTTTAGTCTGTTCATTAGCAGTGATTGAATGTTTGGAGTGGCTTTCAGGATGGGTGCTCTGGCCTGTTGCCTCGCTGTGCGCCCTGCAAACACTAGACCCTGATTCATTCACGTTTTCTACTCCAGACGGCCCCTCTCTCAACTCTGTTGTGGCACATGATCTCATTTCATGTTTTTCCTTTTAGCTGATGGAGAGAAGCAAAAAGCGTCTGTCTGGGAACAGGAGGACCTAAGAGTGGGATCATCACCTGCAAAAACACACAGACACACACACACACACATATACACACACAAGCGCTTATACCCCATGCAAACGCAGACATGCGCAGACCCACACGTTTACTCGCAGACACATGCACTCAGGCTCACACATGCACTCAAGTACACAAAAAGACTCAAAAACAAACCCGCACAAATATGGAGATGAAATGCACAAGTAAACTCAGACCCACACAAACACATACACACAGACACATTTTAACTACAGGAAGTCGCTGAGATGGCGAGTAACTGTTCTGTGGAGGTCATTCGTTAAATATATTGACCAATTTCAAACCCTGCTGGGTTTTAATGAACTGCGAACCAGTGTATTGAAATGGAAGTCAATACTAGCAAATATATAATTAAAAGCAATGAAGGTTTTATTTGTGAAATCTGTATTGGATTGTGTGGGACAGATTTAGAGGTTAGGGGAGCTGCAGGCAGAGATAGCTGACTTGTTCAGGCTGAGGATCTGGATGGATAGCCTTGTGTTTTATTCCTGCCTGATTTACTGCCTCAGATACAGCACAGACAGATCATCTGAAGCTGCCTGGATAGCACATCACATCTCATCCTTTTAATCACTCACACACATGAAGTAAGGGATTGCTTTGTTCCTAGTTATATCCTTCTCCAAATGCTAAGTGATGCACGATGTATATATAGTTGAGCCTACACAGTCTGTGCAGGTCTGTAATTGTTTTCTGGTTTTCAGGGATGATGCGTGACTCATGTTAGGGTAGCAATAGCCAGAGCACAAGGATGTCAGTGTCTTCTGAATGACAGAAAACTGGAACTACACCAGTGAGCGAAGTGAGTGCATGTTTACTCTACAATCTTAAGTTTAACAGCCTTTCTTTTGACTTCTACACCTCCTATATGTCACCCTTAGCTGGTCTTGTCCAGGTGGGATTCTTGTTGTCTTCAAGTTCAGATATCTGCCCTGTCATATTTACACATTGCACCAAAAGAGTTATGAAAAAAGCACCTGGACAAGTGAAATGATAGCTATCAAATACCGAGTCGCATGTTGTATGACTACACTTTCAGCTCCTATATCCCCTGCTGTCAGCCTCCCATTTAAAGGTGAACGCTCTACTCCGCTTGAGACTCATGAGAAACCAGCAGTCAAGTGGTCTTCTTTGACTTGTCATTTGATGTATATCAAACACGGTCGAGCATCCCATCCAGATCTGGATGTAGGGCAAATGATCTGTATCTTCTTCTTGCTTTGGTCCTCTCTGATGGGTATTCAGCTAGCACAAAGACGGGGAGATGAGAAGTAAAGCAAACATGGTCTCCCCTGTCTCGTCCTTAACACAATCTCTTTCATCCTCCATTGAGCGGAAGGGAGCTCATTTGGAGCAAGAGAGAGCGGGACGTGGAGAGAAAGCGAGTGAATGAAAGATTGTCAGTCCTCATATCTGCTCCGACGCAGCCTTGCATACTCCTCCAGGTGTTTTTATGCTCTGTTGGCTCATCAAGGCAGCTAAATTGGCCCGATAAACTTCATTCTTCCAGGGCTTCGTTTGCAGTGTGCCTTGTTTGCCTACTCACCTGAATAAGATGTCCTCCTTGCCTTCCAAAGGGCTGAGGCCAAGGCTTAGACCCTTGGGTGTTCCAGGAAAGCAGAACAGAGAGCTCACTTGAGCGCAGCACATGTGAAGCGAAACAGAGCCGAACAGCAGTTCTGAGTTCCATGGCGTGCCTTTAGGTTGAAATAAAACGAGGCCCTTAAAGCATGCGATAACTGCTGCTTGGAGTTATTTCAATGAAAGCAATACATTTCCATTGCTCGTAAAGGCCATCAAGGACTGCTCTCTTTAAAAGGTCACTGGCTGAAATATAGTGAGGCTTTCAGCTACACTCAGAGAGCTCTCCTGGCAAAGTCTGTGGAGACACTCTGATGACAATAGTGGGCATGTGTGAAATAATGCCAAAAAAAGCTTTTTTTTCCCTGAACCTGATAAAACTATCAGACTAACGCTTTCTAGCTAGCTAATGGCCCTTAAGAAGGACCCTGCTGCCAGAGACCTTGGCATCGCCTGGCTTCCAGTAGATCAGAAAACCAAACACGGTGGAGAGAAGGATGGAGTGTTCCGGAAGGAACAGAAGCAACTAGAACTGGTCCAATCAGAACACCAGCAGTGAAGGTCATCGACCGCTGTTGGATTGTTGAAGGAATTGCTTTAACTAACCTTCACAAGCTAGGCTGAGTGTAGCACCTGTTCTTCTTGTTACAGTAGGTCCTCTTTCCTATTCTGTTTCAATATGTGACCATAATTCATTTGGCACCTACAACTCTCTTGACAGACTCTCTTGAGAACGCACAGGGCAAAATCGTGCTTCCCGCTTTTGTCCAGAGCAGCTGTTCAATGAGCTATCCTCCAATCTTTTGACATGGTTCGCGCCACCTAAGGAGCGCTCGTTTACGTTCCGCCAAATGCGCCACACGGTTGACATTGAAAGTTATGCGTGTGTTGAAAGAACTCGTCTGAAGGAAGAGCGTTGCTGCTCCTCCGAAACACGTGACATTGGCTCAGCACTTTGTTGATATTACAGCATTTGTAATGAGCCCGTGCAAAGCTCTGGATAGATTGCCAACTGGCCCTTTCTTTAAAAAACTGTCTTATTACGCAACACTGTGCAAAGCTCCACTCTGAGATAAGCCGTCAACACCTTTAGTTGTGTATTATAGCACACCATATAATATTTGGTTGCAAGCAAAGCCTTTTTTGATTGGGGATCTCTGCAGTGGAAAACTTCCTTTAGAGCCTTGTGATTTAGTCTGATTAGGATTAATTGCATGAACAAGATATCAAAATGTTGTAATTTTGCGAGCATCACCCCAGTGCCTTAGCTCGCACCGCTGAGTCTTACCTGGCACCTTTGCGGTTCTCTGTTTACACCCGCAGCTAATAACTCTGGAGAATAACTCAAATAGTATGGTAATGGTGTTGAATGATGGCAGAAGAGTAGAGAGCTCTGGAGGAGCTGTCTATAGTCTGACAAAAAACCCATATCTGCCTTTGTGGCCCAATCTGGGGAATAGAAGCTTGCTTTGTTCTACCCGCTTCGAAATCTCAAACCACATTGGAAGCACAAATGGCTGGGAGAGTGGAGAGGCGAAGCCAAATGAAGGGGAATCTGTTAACTGTCTGTTGCAATGGCAAGCTGTGCGTCTGTGCTCCATCAGTTTTGGTCGAGCGAGATCAGAAGACTTTGTTTAAAGGAAAGGCATCAACTTGTCTCTCCAAGAACACGTAGCTTCATGATTTGGAATATGAATAAGGGAAGATTCGAGCAACATGATACCATAAGCTGTGGACACAAACAGCACAAAGCCATGCCAGTAAGTCTCTCACCAGACCCAAGCAGTGTATTTTGGTCGTGCGTTCCCGACAGTAGTCCCTGAGACTCAGGAGACAGGGCTTTGATTTAGATAAAAAAAATTGGGGGTCAAGAGTTGAGCTAAACTGGCCACATTGTGGGAGGCTAACAGGGAGCTGTTTCATGAAGTCCCTTTCCACTTATGAGTTCTGTCAGTGGTGCTTAACAGGCCACTCTATTAGGAACACACTGACCTGTCTTAGTGGTCTGCTGTCCACACTGTGGAGACTGAGACAGCTGTCCTTACATGACACCTGCAAAAGCCTAGCTGTACTGTATTCTGGTGCCTGAATATTCTGAGAAAGAAAATGAATATTCATCCTATAGCAATGAGTTTCTATGGAATTCTCAAGATAGGCGTAACCGTCTCTGTTGGCTCTCTCTCTCTCTTTCTCTTTCAGTCTCTCTCTTTCTCTCTCTCCCCCACCTCCCCTTCTCCCTCTCTGTCTCCTCTATTTAGATTAAGCACATTGTTAGCGAATGTGGGTTGTAATCTCTCCCAGGAGGAAACCCCAGGAGTTGCTCAAACTCCATCTGTTAGCTCGCAGCCAGCCTTGATGAATGGGATTCTCCTGTGTGCCATGCAGCCTGAGCGAGGCCGTGCCCAGCTGAGCAGAGCCTAGCAGAGTGTGTGCGCTGGCGGATGGCTAACCGATCTTGAACCTAGATAACCTAACAGACAGACAGACAGACAGACAGAAAGACAGACAGACAGACAGACAGACAGACAGACAGACAGACAGGCAGGCAGGCAGGCAGGCCGGCAAGCAGGCAGGCAAGCAGGCAGACAGGCAGACAAACAGACAAATGGGTAGGCTGAGAGTGAGAGGTGTATTGGACGGTTTCCTACCTGCACTGCTATGATGTGGTTCCCCAGCAGCGTTCCGTCGTAGCTGAGTGGCCATCGGTCCACTTCTGCCACCACCATGCTGAGCTTCATGCTTGCTGGCATAGGGCTGGAGCCAGGGCACTGGCCCAGTGCTGGAGATGTGTGGGCTGGGATGAGGTCTGATACTGGTACAGGTGAGACACAGATGGCTGTGCGGTCCCTCTGACAGGCTGGTCAGTTCTGAGCCCTGAGGGGGAAGCTTGGGGCCTGGGGTCTGGGCTACCAGGTCTGGCCCTCGTTGACCCACTGCTTATGCCCCACAGCCCCAGAGGACATTGCAGGGCAGGAGGCAAGCTGCAGGGGGAGGACTGAGGGAATTCCAAACTCGCTTGCAGGTTTTGCAGCAAAAATGCCTGTTGGCTGAAAAGCTGCAAAAAGCAGTTTTTGTTGCGTGTGTGTGTGGTACACGGCTGGACACACGGTGTGTCAGGATTGTCGAATGAATAGTGCAATGCTCAACAAAAAGCCTGTTCACCACGTGTCACCTGCTTGTCCCTGTCACCCAAAACTCTGTGGGGGAGGACTCACAAACACACACTCACACGCAACCCATCTCCCAAATGAAATGCTTTTTTGTTTTTCTAACCTCAACCTTCACGGTTATCAAAGCCTATCGTTTTTCCCTGTGGTATCTAGGGCAAAGTCATTTGTCATGATTTTTTGGGTTGACAAAAACTCCATACCTTTGTGTATTTGCTGTCTAGACAGTGTGTTTAGCTCCAAGTGCCTGCATACTGCTGGCCACGCTTTATTCCTGGGCTCGTCTTAGGGTGGATCTGTGGGGTGTACCCTAGAGGAAGGAGCAAGGGAGGTCCAGCCCATTACACATTACTGCTGCTCATTCATATGCACAGAGATGTCCGAGTTGATGCGAGTCTGATGGAGGGCATTGTAACCGATTCGCACAGAGGCTTGGTTATGGATGCATATTTAGGTGACACTGTATGCTGGGTGTGAATTGTACTAGAAAAGTGTTGGATAGTAGAAGTAGATTATCTAATGGAGGCTGCTCAGATACATGACTCATAGGGAGCATGGTTTTCTTTACATTGTCGTCGTCCCGCCATCCATTTATTGAGATCTTCGGTGACTCATAGTGCTCAAGACAGCTGCTGTTTGTGAACCCCCTGCCCTAACATCCATGCACAAATGTCTTCAGCCTTTCGTCGAATGGCAAACCTCACCTTGGATGACCTCCGGTGACTAACTCTCCGCGGAGCGTGTGGGTTCATTTGAGTGGTTGTACCATCTGGAGTGGTGGCTGGCCGGATGACTTACCAAGGAACACGTCTTTAAAGGAAAGAGCAGTCATAATAAAATGCATATATGTTCTAATGCGTATCTACAGTACATGGCATTAAAATATCCCCAGTCTTGTAAATTACATGTTACTTTTTCTTTCATTCTCACCATTTCCTGCACCACTCTTGGTTGATTAACGCCCTATGGTCACGTCAACATGTTATGTAGCATCAGATGGACTAACGTCAGTGCTAACTGTTGATCAGACTGCCCTATTTCTACAGTGGCTTCCATCAGTTACCCTAATGGGTTGGCCCTGGTTGGTGGGTGTGTGTGTGTGTGTGTCTGGGGGGGGGGGGGGGGTAGCGGAGGACTACACTGATTCAACACCAGTCTTCCTGCCTGAAGGCTGGTTAGCTCCACTCCGTTCTAAACACGATGCTCTTATCCTTTCTTTGCTGCCCTCCTCCTCTGCACATTTTCACAATGGGGCCTGCTGATTGGCTGTCTAAGCCCTCCAAGACCTCCACGCCTACACACCTGTTGTGTAGGTAGAGTCACAGCAGCACCTGGCTTCCTGCTAGATAGAGGGGTTTCATTTGATAAATATTGATACACTGCTGTCGAGAATCAATATTAGTCTCTTTTAATACACACGCAGGTTAACTGGACGTGTTTGTTTATTTTGTCTGTTTATTTCTGTATATGAGATTGTGTTCGCTTACCTCACTGGTTGCTTCTCTGTCTGCTTTTTCGGTCTGTTTTTTTCCTCTCTTTCTGTTTCTCAGTTCATCTTTTATCTCCCAGCTCTCCGTCCCCCACCCCCTCCCCCCTCTCTAGGTAGAACTGTTTCGGTGAACCATTTTCTCTTTGCCGGCTGTCCTGTTTATATCAGATTGTCTTTGTGTCGCCCTCTTGTAAAAAGCAACAAACCTGAGAGTGCATTGCATAAAATGTTGTTTTTATGACGACCATTGGATCATAAAGCACATTTGTCCGTCTGGAAATCTCAGCTTGGCGTAGTCTGCTGCTGTTTTATTTGCTCAGGTGCTGAAGAGGTAGATTTGCAGAGACATAATGTACAAATCTGCCGCACAAACGTGGCAATACACAATGTGATTACAGGTCGTTACAGACATGTGGGCTCGAGGAAATCCATTCCCAGTTCAATTCATTTCCCTTCTGTTTTTGTTGGTATTTGCACTGCCACAGCATAGGCAGGTATTACAACTCTTCTTCTGATTATCTCATTTGAACTTTTTCTCGTCCCCCAGAGTACAGAGTTAGTTGTTGTCTCAGGGATTTCAATGCTTTTAGCTTTATTCCTGTAAAGGCCACACCTGCCGTGTGCAATGGATGACCAACCTTTCTGCCTGTGTTAATCATGGTAATGATTTTGATTATTGATGCTCATTAGTGAGCTTGCTAACGATCCTTAGTGGCCATGTTGGAAGTTCCTCAGTGTCTGGCTCTATCTGAGTCCCAATAACCTTCACAGATGACTGGCTTCTTCTCACTTGCCAGCTCTAGATAAAAGACAAACTAATTAAAAACTTTCACCTTGATTAATATCTCCGGCGCTTTCTCCCTGTCGCTTTTGACTCTGTCCGTTTGCCTCGTTCGCTGAGGCCGGCGTGATGAATCCATCACTGACTGGACAGGGGACGGGACGAGGTCAAGCGCTCCGAGTAACTCTGATCGAATCACACAGCCCTACTGTACACACAATCCCACACACACACGTTTGCATTGCAATTTCTTGCAGGGATTCACCATTCAGTGCCATTCAAGTCCCCGTTTGCCAGATCTTCTAACCTTAACACTGACCCAATGAATACATCTTAGTCTAACCTTAACCCAAAAATCTGACATGACATCAATAAAATGTCCCCACAAGTAAAATGAAAACACACACACACACACACACAGACACATCCACAGGTTTTTATTTGTTCCTGCTGGACCCTTGGGGGTTCTGGTGTAATCCTCTGAGGGCGCCTTCCTGCTGTGGCCAAGAGGCCCTCTCTGGTGTTTAACTATGTGGTCTGTCGCCTGGCGACCTTTGGAATGTGCAGCCGAGAAATTCAGCTCCACCTGTTCCCCTCTGCGAATAGAATAAAACGGGATGAAAAAAAAACCTTTATTCTCCAGAAATAAGATGTGAAATTGTGAGAAAAGGGCTCAGTTCGCTCATGCCATCCATTTTCCTCAGTGTGTCTTAGCCGGCCACCAGGAAATGCCTGTCTGCTGTGTATAGCCTGGCTGAGTAATTTACTTCGTATGTGGAAGTATGAGCGTCTAGCTATCGAGCAGGGCAATTATCATCATGATTCTTCCATGTGTTTTGTGCATCTGCAGCAATGTCCCTAACCCGCAGACACCTCCTCCCTTATCGCTCAGTAATCGGATCCAATGGGTCTTGGCTGTGCATCAGCCCAGAGCTACACAGAGGCCCAGTATAAAAGGCTTGGCAGATGGTTGAGTGTTTGAATGCCCACCCTCAGGCTCACAGCATTATATTTTGAGAGTTGACCTCAAGAATGACCCCTACAGCCATATGATCAGAAGATCTCTCTTCAGTGTGCGTTGGCATAAAATTCACCTCGAAAACCACTTTTTTCCTACGTTCTTTAGTTAAGGACTAGATGTACAAGAGTTTGTTGCAGTCATGTCAGTGTTACAGAGTTAGAGGAGCTTTCTACTTTGTTTTAGTGTAGTATAGGCTCAGTGGAGCTGTATTATAAGGGCTTTTACATTTGGAATATCCTAGATGTTGTACTCCTTCCTACTCTCTCAAAGAATCAAACACCCTGGCTAATGGATTCTCTTAGGACCTTGGCATTGAATTTGCAATTTTTGGCTTCTATACAATCTGTTGCAATCTTCTGAAATGTATTTCATTACAGTGATGTAGCCTATCAATGTATATTATAGTATTTATCCATCCACGTGATGTTAATGTGTATTGTATCTGTGTGAGTTGGCTGAGTTTGTGTGTAGATGGTTGTGGAAAGTAATCTATCATCGTTAATAATACATGTTGTTAAGCAGCTGTGAGTATTGTCTTTGCTTTTGCTAGATATAATTGTACATGCACTCATGATTAAAGCATGGACTGCCTTCAAATACAATGTAAATAGCTAATTTTAACAGTAAAACATTATCCTTATCCGTGTGTCAAATTTATTCACAGTATGGGTAGAGATGTGTGGAAACTTGTGTAAGCCAGCCTGCTTTGCCTGCTCGACTGTCTATCTGTCTCTCTCTCTCCATCTCTGTCTCTCTCACCATCTCTCTCTCTCTCCCTCTCTCCCTCTCTCTCTCTCCCTCACTCTCTCTCTCCCTCACTCAGTGCTCAGTGTGAATGATAAGAGCTCTTGTGCTGGTGTTCAGTCAAGCTATCTTGTTCTTTTTCTTATCTCAGTAATGTTGCACCACCTCTTGTTCCTATACAACAACTTCAAATGACGGGGCACTGTTGAAGCAAGGAAACACCAGCGCCTTTAGCTCAGCACTCCACATAAGAATTGTTAACACACCACTGGTGAATATCATTTGGTTTCCTCATAAGAATATATTTTTCGAAACATTACAAGACAACCATCGACCAGAACCCATTGATATTTCTCATCTCATTCAAACCGCATGTGTATTTAGCAGCCCCAGTTTTGCTAATATATGCACACCGTCAGACATGGATCCATACTCCCAGAGATATGGTACGCCACATTTTGAAATAATTGATTGATCGTTTTGCATGAAGCTCTTTTAAAGGAGCTTTCTTTTGCAGGTCTTCCATAGATTTTCACTGAGGGATTGCTCAGTACACTGCCTCAAGGGACGTATGTAGATGGAGACAGTAAGACTAGTGGGCCACTGAAGTTTTCTTTAATGAATAAAATGTGTGTGTGTGTTTGTGTGTGTGTAGAGAGGAGGGGGGTGATTTATCTACCTGTTGTAGAATGTTTGTCAGCCACAGCAAGCAGTCACGAGGCATTTGATTAAAGCTTGAGTGTGCTCTACTAAATCAATGGAAGACATATTGACTGCTGGGCTAATTACTGATGCTAACTGTTTGTAATGGTTTTGTCCTCCAACAGTTGCTGGCATACACTCACAGATAAACCTATCACTTTCCTCTACTATCTGACTGTCCTTCTGCAGCATTCATTCTGATAACCCTGATACCCCCTGATGCCTCTATGGTAGAGTTATCTGTCCACTCGAATCGGTAACGCTTTACCGTGGCATGCTGTAAGAGCACAGGAAGCATGGCGATGTCAACGCTGTAGAGTGCGGTAGAGCAGTGTGGCCGAACTGTAAAGGACTCGGATAGGGTGCAGGTAGATTGCATGAGGGGGAGGGAGGGGGAGTGAAGGGGTGGGGGGGTGGGGGGAGTCACTGCTCTTGACTGTCCATTAGGGCCTGTGGGGGTCCGGGAGTTCCCCCTGAGACCTGCTGCTCCTCCTCAGCCCTGGACCGGGACGCTCTGGTCTAGCACCAAGCGCAGCCTTCCTGCTCCTTCATCAGCGCCATCATTTCACACTCCGCCGCCTCAGGTGCCACTAATGGGGGTCACATTGACCTAGGCCTTCCAGCCTAGCCATTCTCCCCATCTCCCTGTACCCATGTACTCTCGTCCTTCCGATGAGGATGTGACTGGGACCGCCCCCCTCCTGTCTGTGTCCCAAAGCCCTGTCTGTTAGGTGACAGTAATGGTGTTTCACCTCTGATGAAGTACTGTATTTGTCTGGAGGCATAGTCTGCTTGGTAGCAGAGCCCTGGGAAGATGAGAGTAAGCTGCTGTTCTACAGAGCTGGCAAAGTGGAGGGCCTTATCAAAGCTCGTCTCTTGCAAAGGAATCGCAGCCTTGTTTTTCCCTTTCAAATGTTCAATTACTGCACAGATGAAAATGGAGGCTTGTCCCATGTGTGTGTGTGTGTGTGTGTGTGTTTCCAAGCATATGTTTGCCCTCATGCAATCCCATTTTTTGTCTGTCAGCATTCGTGATGCAGTGCGTGTGTCCGAGCATGCGATTATGTTGATGCGACCCCCATCTTTACTCTGTTTGCAATCGGGAAAGTTCCACGTTCTTGTCTTAGCCTATTAGCATATGCCTTACGATTGGGCTTGGACTTATTTAGACGGCAAGGGTAGTCTACAACCCAAGCTTGAAAGCTCCCATCAGAGTTACGAGGTGTTTGATAGAATTTAAATATCGCTGCTGCGAGCAGGGTGAGGGTTATTCTGCAGCAGACTGGAATGGATTCCACGTATCCCTGCAAATCCCTGCGCATCCCCGCCTATCAAGCGATGCAAACAGACAGGCAGAGCCGTCTTAACACAACGACAATGCGTCACAGCAGCCTGGGAGACGGAGAAAGACAGGGGCGGACAGAGACAAGGAGAGACCGGCAGGGACAGGGGGAGACAGGAAGCGGCAGAGAAAGACAGGAAGAGAGACGGTTACAGAGGCAAAGGTAGATAGACGTAGTTGCACGAGCAGAGACAGGGGAGTCGAGTAGAAATAGCTAGAGGCAGGGAGAAGCTGGGCAAAACAGGTGCGTGAGGAATGAAGAGAGAAAAGACAAGAGGCATCAAGGCCTCCCTGTTTATCACAATAGCAGGATGAAATACAAATAAATAAATAAGAATAACGAAATCTGTAAATATCTGTCAAATGTAAAAATGTTGATATCTCTGAAAGAAAAGCGGCAACCTTTTGTGTGTGGCACTCCTACAAAAATCCATGGTTCATTTACAAACCCCTTCGATGTTGTTTTTAGTTCTACTGCTTTGGAACTTTGTCAATACAATTCTAAAGTTACAGCCTGAGAGACAAAACATACAGTCTTCTGTTTGTGGACATAATTCTATACAGATAAAGAAATCCAGCAATTTTGAAACACGAATAAAGGCTGATTGTGTGCAATCTCTTGTCATGATAGGTCCATGGTTGCAAATACTTTCTCTTTCGTGGAAAGGATCAACATGTCATCTTTACAAAAGCCTTTCTTGTTATTCTTCAATGCTGCTCAGCCATCATTGTGGCCAACTGTGCCATGTTGTCAGCCAACATCATTAGCTCTCTAGTGCCCCAGAGTGTATGGCGCATGTGTGTGAACGCGCCTCTGATTGAAATACAGCCTGAGCCTCATCCACTATAGAAGACATATATATATATATGTCTTTTGTTTTTTGTCTTGTCATTCTGTGGGATGGTGTAAACACGAGTTGTACTTGTTCTAGTTGGTGTTCATGGTTGCCTAAACAGCAAACAGGTCTAACCTGTTAAGGCGAAGCAAGGGTGTGCCTTGACAGACCTTTTTTGATTTGAGCTGTTGCGAATGTCATTCGCCCGCTGTGTGCTTCCCTTATGTTGTTGCATTGTGGTCGGTGTGTGTGTGTGTGTGTGTGTTTGTTTGGCAACGTGTCCCTTCACAGCGAAAGGATGACGACCGGAGTCACCCCTCCCATCACCCCCAACCCCCCTTGCCCCAAACACCCTCCCCCGCCCCCCCCCCCCCCCCCCTCCTCCCTCAGAGGACAGGGCCAGTTAACGCTGCGCTCCAGCTTGCCAATGACAGAGGCTTCATGGCCCATAAACCCAGAGGAGGGGAGCACATGGGAAAATGGCCGCCGTCTCAATTTTCTGCCAGGCTGCATCTCACGGCTGCTTCCCTCAGCATCTGGTGCGTTGCTCTGTCTCTGGATGTGGCCACATTGAAAAGCTGCTGGAGGTCAGGACAAGGGCTCCTAGACGATGACTTGAGCTCTGGGTTACACTCATATGCATACTCAGATAGACAGACACTCTTGACAGACGCACATGCGCATGCTTGCAGGCCCGCAGACAATCTTGCTACTGTGTTCTGGAACATCACTAACCCAACCAAGCGGAACCGGCTTCATTATAATTGCTGCTGGCATATCAGTCCACAATTATCAACGGCGGCTTATTCAGTCTTTAATTGCCTCATTTAATTTGTTCACATTTGGCGCTGAACAATGTCAACCTGCTTCAGTTGAAAGCGATTAACTCCAAGGACGTGTAACATGCACGACAAGCCTGCTGGGTGTCTCCGTTTGCCTGCTCCCAGCTCGCTGTGAACCCTGGAGACAGCGATCTGCCTGTGGTTCAAGTCTGAGCCGCTGAAAATGCAGCTTTGGCAATGACACCCAGGGTTGCAAAGTCTTCGGACCGTGGCAGTAAAATAGTCATGGGCCCACTGTGACCTGGTATTACCACAACATTTACTAGGCTGCTGAAACCATTTGTTTGTGTACTTGAGTGTGTGTGTGTGCGTGTGTGATTTTGTGTGTGTTCGTTTGTTCATGTGTTGCACTACGATCATGAATGGCTCACTGTGTGTTTTCTTGTATGGAGGTGCATGTGTGTTTGCGTGTCTGTATATGTGTGTGTGTACCAGCAGAATCCATAGCCCTCATGGCCCAGAGTTGGGCTGTCGCTCATTGCTGAGTCCAGTGGTGCTGCTTGTCTCATTAAGATTGATGAGGAGCGCCAATGTCATGGCTGGGTTAGCGGCCTAGTGCCAGCCAGGAAGAGCACTGTGCCGCGTAATTATCTGGTTAAATGTCTAATGAATGGGCTAATTTATTCATTTATTCATCAAGTTATTTATGGGGGAAATTGAAATGTTTTATACCTGCCCTTTAGGAGGGATGATAGTGAGCTTTTTTACAGTTTCACCTTGTTAAGAAGAAATCGCGAGGAAACTTCTTCCTGTTTGGAATCACTTGAGCTAATGGGTGATAGGTGTTCGTTTAACCATGTTACATAAATATAAATAAATATATTTTGCTTTAAAAAAGTCCTTTCACCACAGCATAACATAGCTGTGTTGTGGAAGAATGTTCTGGGTCATGGTAACTGTTTCTCAACCTATTAGTGCGTTCACAGGAATATACTAATCTTCTTATCTCATTACTGATACAAGTAATCCCTCCTGACTGGGTCATAAGATGAGATAAGAGAGTGTGTCTGCGTGTGTATGTGTGTTGAGGAGGCATATAATTACCTAAGCTATGTCAAAATCTGTAGACCAGTAAACATGACATGGTTTATACCTTAAAAAAGAGCACCTGCTATTTTAAACTGAGGACAGAAAGAGAGAAGAAAAGAGACAAAGAAAGGAGGAGAAGAAGAGAAGAGAATGGGCTCAGTTGAGTCTTGGTCTCCTGGTCCGAGGGGTTTTGTGTCTCAGGCTTGGTAATGAGCTTCAGAGAAAGCACAGATGATTCTTCAACATTGGAAACTCACAGCTTGGAGGATTCAAGAGGTCTTTTTACAAAGAGGGCCAAAGACAAGCTGAGAATTATGCATGAGAGGAGAGGTGGGCAGGGGGTCTTCCTGTAGGGAGAGGAAGTGAGAGAGGAATACTGATGCCATAGCTCTGGAAACATCCTCATTAGACAACACCATATGGTGTTACCAAACAGATGCCTTAGTCAGTAGGGCCAGGCTGGGACCTGGGGGCCATCTTGGGCATTTTTCAGTGCCACGGATCCATACTTTGTCCACAACAGGGATTCCTCATCTTGTCATTTCTCCCTGTGCTATGCCATTGGAGAGGTTTGTTGCTTTGGTGAATGGTTCTTCTCTAACGCTCTCTGGTTTCCCCACCAAATCCCATTCTCGTCTTCTCTCTCTGTGTCTGGCTCTGTCTCTCTCTGTTTGTTTGGCATTGGAATTCGGTGCATGTGTACCAGGCCTGTGCCTGAGGCTGTTTGGAGAAGGACATTTAGTTGCACACTCTGCAGCCTATCTATGGTCCTCCAGATGGGAGTGCACCTAGCCTCACCCCAAACCCTAACTGTAACACACACCGTGGCGTCTTCTGCCAGGAAACACATCGGCCAGGTCAAAGCTTCAACTCAGCAAATGAAACAAGTGTTATATCTCAATGAAGGCTTTAGTATAGACGGTCCCTCTCGGCTAGGTGTTGAAAGGGAAACGGAACAGCTGCGATAGCCTAAAGCTGTTTTCTTTTCACAAAGGGACCGAGGAATATGCAGAACATCTCATCTACATTCCCTCTATTCCTATTCAAGCACCGGTCCAGACGCACTCCTGCGATTCGCTCGCCGAGCGGTAATACTGTCACACGAAATCCATGTGTTCCGCCTACCAGAGGTCTTGTTGCGGTCATCGGGAATGCATTGCAGTTAACTTCATCACTGGGGCAAGACACAGTAGCTGCTGATTTTCTCATCTTTCTCATGGCGAGGACAGGGCCTTGGATGAAGAGATCAGACAATCACTGGCTTTGAGGAGCCGCTTCCTTGGCCATGAAGCTCAGCTCCTCAGGTTTATAAATGAACATTGCTACTCCAGGAAGACGGTTCTTATCAGATAGTGATACTCCTTGTATGTTTCCATAGGAGGTCCACCTGACTGCTGTACTGCTTCATGTGCTTGGGGGTTTAGTGGCACATAGAAGTCAGGAAATAGGTGGTGAGCTGAAGATGTTCCCCGTCTTAGTTCAGTGTGTAAGTACTCGATGAGACTTGCAGATAGGGTTTGTTAGGGACTGAGGCCCGTTCAACAGATTGGCATCGCAGACAGTTGGACTCTCCAGGTGTCAGACTAACAATAACACTCTGCTAGTCCTGGGTGTGGGAGGTCTAGATGGTATCTACAGCATACCAGTACAGTGCAAGGTGGTACCGACATGGTGTAGGAGGAAAACCAAATGCTCTCTTTTGTCTTTGAGTTTCTTTCATTTTCTCACTCTTTTCTGTCTTTCTCTTCACAATCGTAATGTCTTTCCTTTTTTTCTCTCTCTCTTCCTAAGAATGATTGATCGCAAAATTATAGTTAGGTCCACACATTCAGACACACAGTAAATATTGGTGTCCATGCCGTTCTAACTACATTGTAGCTCAGACGCATGTCCTTATCAGCTGCAGCAGGCATCAGCTATATAAAGCCGCCGTCATCACTGCCTGTCTGTCTGACCATGTTGACTGCGAGGATGTCAACAACCGAGGGAATTCTTCCTCTCAGGCGACTTCTCCGGGCTGATCCAATCCTGTTTCTGCCCCTGGCAGCGGCTTGATCTGCCTGCTGGCGTGATGTGTGTGTTCTCCTGGGGATTATGCATGTGCTGTCATGCAGGGAGTTTTATGACACTCATCGATCCCCCTCTCAGCCTGAGAATAGACTTCAGCGGTGAATTGATCCTCGTCATTATTGGCCCAATCCCCCAGTTGCACCTTCAGTCACGGAGCCACGCCGCCAGTGAAAGGTCACAGATATCATCCATCTGCAGCCCCCGCCTGTCCAAGGATTTGCTCCTTTGCTGTGCAAGAACACCAAACACACACACACACACACATACTCAGCTCTCTCTCCTCCATGCGTGATAGCTTTTGGCAACCACACACCGGCCCCATTTGCATTCCCGTTTGGCTGGCACAGCGAGGCACCATCGCAGCTTTGAACACACTCCCAGACGCACTTATTCCTGCGCAGTGGTTCGTTTGGGAAACTTAGTTAATTAGTGTGCGAGTGTGTCTCTGCGTGAGTGTTTGCGTTCGTGTATTTGTGGCCAACTTTATATGGGCGTGTCTGTGTGTGTGTATCATAAATGCGTGTCTGCATGTGTCATACATGTGTGTGCCTGAGCTCATGTGTACATTTCTGCCCCAGTATTACATGCGTGTGCATGTTTGAGAGATAGAGAAAGAGTGACGGGGTGCAAGAGAGAGAGGGAGAGTGCGAGAGAGAGCGGGAGTGTGGGAGAGAGACAGAGAGATAGAGCGAGAGAGCGGGACTAGGGGGGAGAGAGAGCAGCGTTTCTGACTGCTCGGGAGTGTGTGTTGTGCCGAGCAGAGTCCCCCGGCACCCGTTATATGAGAGCTGAGAGCTCCGAGCCGTCTCTCTGCTGCGTGAATGAGAGCGACAGCGGATGGTCTTCATGAGCCACTGCACATCGGAGGACACACACTTCATTATGCTGATCCATGGGACACGGGCCGGGCCTCAAAGCTGATCTCCATACCTCTCCCGCAGAACGCCATTTACATGATCATTACGCCTGCTCGCCTCCCTCAGAGCAGTTCTGTCAGGTTTGGATGTTGACGAGACGCTCTATTTGGAGTGCTTAGCAGTCTTCACAGTGTGCGCAGTGCATATCTGCCGTAGTTAGTGGAACATTTACTTTTGCGTTAGGAGCATCTGTTCTGGTCAAAGTTTTCTTTTGAAGCACCTGTTTGTAGCACGCATGGTTGCTGCACCCGGTCTAACAGGATCCTGCCCAGAAATGTGAGTGTGTGATAGTAGCACAGCAGAGGTAATGCCCAATTAAGAACTGCTCTGTGTCTTTCCATACTTTATGGTGAGTCGGGTCTGACAGATGTTGTTTTTTCACCCAGAGGTTCTACCCTCGCTCCGCTAGTTCAACTCTGTCAGTGTGCTCAGTTGCAAGTTTTATGTTTTCTGGCAGTGGAGGTACAACCAGTAAAATGGTGCACTTTACACCGAGTCAAGCCTTTGTTCTGTGACCTCACTACGGGGCTCCTAGAGTGTGTTGCATTGAGATGGCCTTGTGAGCTGGAACACGCGAGAGACAACCCAGAGGGATGAGACCCAGTTGCTGTTAGACCAGGACCGCAGCTTGTTAGTGCTAAGCTCTGTGTGTGTGTGTGCCGTAGAGAGAGGAGCTGGATGTCCGAGGCGAGCTGTGTCAGTAAGACCGAGCCCATCCTGGCTTCCCGGGCAAGACTTTGCTGATCTGAGTGCAGCAACAGCCCTGCAGCCGTCTCCCCAGCCAGCCCCGCCCATCTCACTGCCTGCGGGGTCGGCCCAAGGAGCGAAACGAGAAGCTTCACATGACTGGCTTAACGACTTCAAATAGCCCCCCCCCCTCTACCGCCCCCTCCTCGCTTCACTCTCTTTATCTCTCGCTCTATCTCCTTTTCTCCCTCTTTCTCTCTTTCTCTCTGTCTCTCTCTACATTTCTCAATCTCTCCTTTTCCATCTCTTTCTCATGGTCTGACTCACTCCTGTGTAGCAGTGTTTAAAAAAATGCCTGGTGTGGTTTCTGGTTTGACTGACACCCCTCCACCCTCACCCTGCCCCAACCCCCGCCCATGCCCTGGCTCTTGCCCGGAGATGGGTGGGTCTTGAGGGCGTCTGATTGCCTCCCTCCACCACCAGCAGATCAATACAGCCTGGCGGGGCCAGCCATCGATCAGCAGGCACTCTGGAGCTAATTTATGCCCTTGCTCAGCCGATCCGTCCACACCAACGCGCCGGGGCGTGAAATTCAAATTATTATTATAGCCAGGCTATTCCATTATCTGAGGCTGGGAAGGATGTGCAATGCGTGGCGATATTGGCTGGCTTCCTGCGGGACAGGGGTGAAGACATGCCTTCCGAGCCTAGCTCAGTGAGGGAGTTCCTACCCCAGTTTATCACGGCAGCCATACCCTCCTGTCTGGGCCCTCAACTCCCTCCTGAAGGACACACACAGGGGAAGGTGTGGTGTAAAGCCCCATCATTAGGAATGATTTACGAAACCAATGTTAATTGTGTCATTATCAAATAATTGTAGAGGCAATGCAGCATTGCAGCTTAGTCTTCATTTGTCTCAGGTGCTGCGCCCAGACTAGAAAGGACACTGCTCTTTTTCTCACTGTAACATTGTTTACTGTTCCCTAAGTGGTGTGACCTTTATATTGCTGTCATGCTCCTGGCACTAAGTGGCACCTGGGGAGGTCTGACTGTGTGTGTGTGTGTGTGTGTTGGGAGCATAGATCACCACACCTGGACATACCAGTGGTAGCTAGCAGACTAAGTCGGTCTAACACGGATGCATGGTAGGGGGTCGGGGGGGCAGGATAACGGGGTTTCCTTCCCTCCTTCAGCAGGGGTAGGTTGAACAGGCAGTACCTACTCTGCCTCCATTCTACTGCCTGAAGGGACAGTTGGCACTACCCACTCTAATGCTCTTTTTATCGAGTAATGTTCGTTGTGACTAAAGCAATAAGACATTCGTTTTTTTTCAATGTGGGGGGCGGGGGCGGGGGGGGGACGGGGACGAGAAAATAGAGGAGAGTGGCTTTTTGGATGTGTGAGTGAGGGGGGTCATTAAAAAAACAAACTGTCAGTGAGAAATGTACTGGAGGTTGTTGAACACACTGAGAAGTGTTTGCGTGCTTGGCCTGAGGCCGGACTTAATTAACATTGCCCTGCCTGACACTACCTAGAGAGGGAGGGGAGGCATGGAGGGAAAAGGGATAGAGGGAGATATCAGAGGAGAGATAGACTGATGTGACTGATGTCTGAATCATTTCATTATCGGCTCAGGGTCGAGGCCATCGTTTCGTTCATGCTCTTATTAGACCTTATCTCTTCTTTTCAGTCGGTCTTGGGCAAAGAAAAGAATCCAAAAAGGTGTTACAAAGAGAATATTGAACACAAACACACGTGGGTAAACCATCAGAGATTTTATCAGGGCGGTGTGTAAAAAACAAACTACCCTCTGCACGATCATTTGATCCTATACAACCATGGATCTAATGATCCTCAGATAATCCTGCCATCTCCTACACAGACCTACAGTCACAGGAACCCATGAAGGATTTGCTCTCCTTAAATTCACCCTAGCCTGCTACCAGCCTATCACGTACCAGCCTATCACGTACCAGCCTACCACGTACTGTTTGACAGCAGAGCCAATGCTAAGATTAAGAGAATATTAACTTCATTCAAATCAATAGACTATGGAGCTTTACTGCAGCAATGGGGCCCTTGCCAGCTTCCAAAGCTGGCCAGGCTTTCAATCAAACCTCTCCTACACAGAATCACACACAGGCATTAACATACAAGTGCACACATTATGCTAGCATGAGCCGATGCATTGTCATAAATAAAGGAGTGCAAACACACACAAGCATAACCAAACACATTGCAGCTCACACATTGCCTATATTGTTATACACTGCAGGGGCGAGGAAACGAATGAAAAGGAAATCAAATTTGTGGAAATCTAAATTGTTCTAGACTTTGTCCTGGGGTCAAGCTGCTACGTTCACATGTGGCTATTGGCGAATAGATCTTTGAAATTTTTTCTGACATTTAGTGTTTCATTGTACTATTGGTTGTGTCCTGGGGGAGGGGGTGGGCTTGGAGCTGCCAGTATGTGCCATTTCCTGGTGATTGATTTCCTTTCCTCCAGGTCTGAAAGGGTTAAACTCTCAGGCCCTGTCACTGGAGCCTTGCATTGTGAGATTGCATTTAGACGTCACTGCCAACTCAAATATGCAACCTGTCTGACTGGCAGGGAGAAACAGCAGCCCGGCAGAGAGAGAGAGAGAGAGAGAGAGAGAGAGAGAGAGAGAGAGAGAGAGGGAGAGAGAGAGAGAGAGGGAGAGAGAGAGAGAGAGAGAGAGAGGGAGAGAGAAAGAGAGATAGAGATAGATAGATAGATAGATACCAATACCAATACCTTTCATACCAATCTTGTGTAAGCCACTTCATAGGGCTGTCATTTTCCCTGACTGAAATGATCGGATGAAATGTCCAGATGAAAATATGCATGATGCTGGGTCCCATGTTTACTGTATTTGTTGTGCTCAAAGGCACACTGCACATAACCTGTTTACTGCTAACTCCAGCTGTCTATTCTCAGGCATGCGCAGTCATGTTTGTACCCTGTAGCCTGGAGTGGGGTTCAATAAAACTAATATAATTTTTTCTCTCTCCCTTCTCTCTTCTTTCTCTCTCTCCCTTTCTTCTCTTTCAGGTAATGTGGCCCATCTTCTTTCTTTATGAACAACAATTCGACTCGATCCAACTGCCATCCAGAGTGAATATATACACTATCAGTGACACATTCCCACACACACGCGTACTATTTGTTTGTGGGACTATGCCTGTGCATGTACATGTGTGTGTGTGTGTGTGTGTGAGAGAGAGAGAGAGAGAGGGGGGGGGGTCTTGAGTGACTGGAAGGCGCGTTACTGAATTGCTGTGTTCTTTGTGGCATAGCTTCGAAAGCCTTACACAGCTGTCACTCTTGTGTGCAGCGAAGTTCCCACAGTATAACTGTTAGGACTGGCATCTCGCACACCGAGTCCTCCACTGTCAAGCTACCTTCTCTAGCGAAGACCTATGCATCACACTGCACAGACAACAGACACACCAGCAATAAACCTTCTGGAAGCCATTTAGCCATTTATGTTTCTCATCTATGATATTACATCTGTATGTGTGAACTGTTTACGCAACGATCTAAAACTTGTGTTGTAAAGTAAGCATACACCGGCATGCACACACACACACACACACAAACACACACAGACAAACACACACATACAAACATTTACCTTACGCATATAAGACTATTTACACATTTACCTTATCTACAATGAACAAACATGAGCTAATCTCAGTAAAAGTGCCTCTATTGGTTTCTGTGGTTGGGAAAATAGTTTAGATTTTTGGTTTGCTTTTGACTTGTCAAAAATGTAATAAAATATAATTCCTTTACATGATGATCGTTATTTTCCCACCTTAAACCACTGGTGAACCACTACGAAAAACAGTGGTGTGCAATTTATCCACCTTGATTTCTTAACCTGCCTTAACTGTTGTGCAATACGTTATGTGGTGTTAATATGCAGGGTGACTGGTTAGCTTTAAGACTGCAGTTGAATACCTTGCACATGTTGCACCTGCTCTGGAACTTTCTAGGTCATGTGTCCAGGTTTTTTTTTTTTTTACAACTGACTCCATCATTTATCATTGTTAACCTGTCGCCAAGATATGATGTAAGAACTCTTAGCCACACACTCAAATCTAGGTCTCAGAGGTAGTATCCACAGGCAATTGATAGGAACCATAGTATGAGTTGTAATTGACCTATATCCACATTTGTAGAAAGATAAGTCATTGAGACCATACCAGAATATGACACTTCGATATGCATTTGGAGGGCGAGGGACATGTTTGTCCATGTCGCTAAGTAGGCCTCCTTGTTGCTGACCCTCCCAAGCTTGGGCCTGTCCAGTGATAGGGGCTGCAGTTGGATGGTGGCACCTGGGTCACTGAAAAAATCTGTTCCCACGTTAGCATTTCTAAAGAGGTCAGGCTGCAGGGCAGTCCCAGCTGCAGCTGTGGGTCCAGCTCTGGAAAGCTGCTTCACGTGAGCACCTGTCCAGAATAGGGACGTGCTGCGCTCACCAATGAGCTAGCTGCCTGATACAGCAGACACAGGCCAGAGCTGGAGCTGGGGCTGAGGGTGGGGCTGGTGGCTGGATCTGCAGCTGGGACTGGGCTGGGGCTGGGGCTGGGACTGGAGCTGGAGCTAGGACTGTGGCTGGGGCTAGGGCTGGGCTGGGCTGGGCTGAGGCTGAGGCTGGGGCTAGGGCTGGAGCTGGGGCTGGGGCTAGGACTGGAGCTAGGGATAGGGCTGGGGCTAGGACTGGGGCTGGGGCAAGGACTGGAGCTAGGGCTGGGGCTAGGGTTAGGACTGGGGCTGGGACTAGGACTGGAGCTAGGGCGTGGGCTAGGACTGGAGCTGAGGGTGGGGATGGGGCTAGGACTGAAGCTGGGGCAGGAGCTGGGGTTGAGGCTATGGCTGAGGCTGGGTCCTGAGGCCAGGACTAAGACACGGTCCAAGGCTGGGTCAAGTGATGTCTTTTGGATCATAGTTTCGCTCCCTCTGGCTAGTTTTGACGTAGCAGCAAGTCAGTCTGGACACCAACCCTTCCACCAGCTCGCCTCCCCACATCTACTCAGGCACGCCGTGGGCGGGATTAATAACCTATTGTTCATTGTTTGCTATGAATGTAAGACTCATAGCACAGAGATTATTCTATGTTTATTAGGTCAGCTGCTCTGTGGGCCCTGACTGTCCAAAAAAGTGGAAATTCGACAGGTGAAGATTGCCAGCTTGCAACAGAAAAGTGGGCAGGTTCGGTCAAAGGTCACACAGTTGAGCATGTGAGCATGGTACAGCCTCATGTTAATCCTTCTCGGTTTGGCTAGGCTATCCTGCTAGGCAAGGTTAATTTGACATGTGAAAATGAGGCTTTTGAGATGAACACCTGCCACAGCGCTGGGATATTGACTGGACGGAATATCTCTCTGACTTGAGGAAAGCCACTCGTTCTTCCCGTTGATTGACAGCCACTGGAACAGAAACACCAGTGTGATGTTTTTTTGTGTTGTCGTGTTTGTCAGTCATAAATTCTTGTCATCATCTGGTTGCACCTATTGTAGCTGCACGAAAGCTTTCAACGCACACACTTACACACACACCTTTATAAAGACACTACCCCAACCTGTTACACCGGTAACAGAGTGCAACAGAGTAATCAGGACCATAAATCTGTCTACACAAAGCTCCCCTTACCTACCATGTTGTCCATTGCCACAGATACCTGGCTGCTGTCCAATAATCAAGATTGTGCGAGCAGCATGTTTGTGTGTGTGGTCGTGTGTATCTCTGCGTGTGAGCGTGCGCGCGTGACTCGGCCAGGGTAAAAGGGACAGAGTGTAGCTGCACCTGAGGCAGTGCGAAACAGGATGAAATCAGTCTAGTCGATCCTGGCCGTACGAATCACTCTGGGCACAGAACGTTTCTCAGTCCTCCACCAAAAGCCAACTCAATCACAGGAAATCAATCTAGCTATTTGCTACATAGTGTACTTTTCATAGAAGCAATGTTTGATATGATTACAGGATTACCAGCAAACAGCCAATTGGGTCAAGCAAGGGTTTTCCAGCCTACTGGTCTGCCAACAGGCTGTTGAAAACAGATAGCCACTCTGATGGCATGGCTCTGAAAATGCTGCCCCAGGAGAATATGCTGGGTTACTTTCCACACAGCAGGAGCGATGGCACATTCCTCAACTGTTTGCCCGTGTGCGCTGCCCTGCGACCGCGGAGAAGGAGAAAAAAAGGAAGGAGGGGGAGGAGAGAAATAGGGAGGGACAGACAAAGACAGGACTCAAGTTTATTGTCGATGCCAGAAACTATAAATTAGGATGCTGACAAGAATGTCACATGCAGAGACATTCTTGTGTTGAACAGGACATTATGCAAGGACATTATGCAAGAAGCACAAACACTCATGTTTGCATTCTTCCTTCCTTCCTTACTTCTATGTGTAATCCTTGTAAGGAATTGAGTGTTTCAACCACCATTAGCTGAATTTAGCCATTTGTGCTGATAGAAGAAAGGTGATTGGAAGGTTTAAAACCATCCTGTCAGAGACTGATTCTCCTTGCAGGATGAATGGAGACTTTAGCCTAGTCCTTCCAGCTCCAGTAGCATGGTCCCTCCCCTTAGAGGATACAAAGAAGTAAGTTTCAGAATGTGCTGTGTTCATTAGTCCAATTATCTGTCCTCTTTCTCAATTCTCTCTCCTCCCTGGTCTCTGTCTCTCCTAACGGTGCTACCTCTCTCTCTCTCTCTCTCTCTCTCTCTCTCTCTCGCTCTCTCTCTCTCTCTCTCTATTTCTCTCTCGCTCTCTCCATCCTCCTCCTTGTTTCCTCCCCAAACTCTCCCAAAACTGTTTCAAAGGCAGCACATCAAAGGCAGGCCCCACAGGCAACGAGAGGGTGCGGTGCCCATTGCTCACCTCACCGCCTCATTATCTATGACCTGTTGTGTGCAGGTGACCCCGGTGGTCATGACCTCATCCAGGGGTCACTGGACCAGCGGAGGACAAACAGAGCAGGTGGACACATATTCACCTGCCAGTAATTGGTCCATAGACACACATACTGTCCATGAACACGTATTGGATGCACACATGCATGCCTGCACACACAGTTTAGCTTTCGGTCTGAATGCTGGCTGTTAGATGACCTTCACTAGAAGCTATGTAAGCAACCAGCTTAAGTGACAGGCAGTGAGATCTGCTCTTTTACAGTAGTGTCCAGACGACAGAGTGTTTTGACCGCTCCAGGCTCCCCCCCTGGCTGCTGTTGCCACGTAACCTAGCCTGGCCCTGAGAGGCCCCCAGAGCCCTTCCACACTATTCTGGGATGCTCTCTGCTCCTCCAGCTGGACTATGACTTGTGTGGCTCTGTGCTCGCCTGATCTCTCCAATGCCCTAAACCTCTTCCAGCCTGTATTAGCAGGCCGTCTGCCCTAGTGAGCATGAGCCGGGCTCGGCTTTGCTCCGCTGCTCTGTCAAGACTGAGGTGCTTCTTTCTCTAAGACTCTCCTCTCTCACTTTTCATCCCAGTCCTCCCCTCTCCTCTGGCCTTGTCTCCTCTGGTCTTGTCTCCTCTGGCCTTGTCTCCTTTCCTCAGCTCGCTTCTCCTCTCTTCCCCTCAGAATGGGACAGCAGGCCTTCATAGAACAAAGGAAGGTTTGGTCGGTCAAAGTCAAACTCTTGCACGGTGGATATGATGGAGAAGGAAACGGAAATCACAGGCCAGTGTGGGACGATGTTGGACGGGTCTGTTTTTGTAGATTGGGGGATCAACACAATGGCAGGGAAGCAGATGAGACTGATGTTGTGCGCTGAATTTTGAAGAGAGATTGCTGAAATGACCGAGCTACCAATCACAGAGCCAGGTCCAAAACGTGCTGTTTTGCCACAAAATGTCTTCAAAAATATGTCTGCATGCTATGTGATTAGTTCACAAAACAGACTGAGATTAGAATGACTGGTTTTATCACCTGACTTCCTGTGTGTAGCTGAGTTCTTGTGTGTGTGCATATTTGTGCGCACATGTGCGCGCGTGGGTGCTTTACGTGGTTCATTTTAAGGTGGTGCGGTGTGTCACTCAGAGTCCCCTGGTGCTGGACGTGCAGATACTGTGTTATAATTAGATGGCAAAGTGCCACTACTATCTTCAGGTCCCAGTATTGAAGCAAGACTGTTCCAGGCCACCCAGGAGATGCCCGATCAATCAGCTAATCAATTGCATCTTATGTTTGCATTGCACCACTCGCAGCTGAGTGAATGCGTACAAAATGCCATTATAACATTCAGCAATGCTGATTGTGAGTTCTAATTCATCTCACTTGAACAAATCACAGATATTTGAAAGTTATGCAATCTAACTGTTGGTTCACTTCAAATTAGTTCACATTTCCTTTCCGCTAATACCACCGTTGGACTGATCATGTTCACCATTGATCTGTATGCTTTTCTTTCCATGTCTGCAATATACATCGTCAGATTTTTGTATGAATTCATACACTTGCTAGGATGTCTGGGATGGTCCAATCAAGTGTAAGGTTAAATGTGTAAAAAAAAAAATCAAATAAAACGCTACGTTCAAAGAAGAGCTTTCTCTCTCAGGAGCATTCTGCCTCACAGTCTATCAGTCGTTATTGGATACGGATGGTCATTTTCTTCCCACGTAAAACCCAAGACCTTCAAAACATCGAACGATCAATAGCAAACTGTGTATCCTGTATTTGAAGTGAAGGAGTAACACGGCTGTTAACATAACACATAACACCCAAGCAATGTTAGCTCTGGGGTAAACAGGCTGGATAGTGATGCAAACATTCGACTTGAGATAACTTTGTCAGGGCAGACATATCCATATCACTGACGAGGGGCAGAGAGATGGGGAGTATTAGCCAGAGAGCGAAGGTAGCAAGTAAGAAACTGTTGAACAGCCCTCATTATTCTACAAACGTGTAAAGAAAGTGAATTTACATGTGTATGCTTGGGCACGACAGTGCATTTACATACAGGTAAACAAAAAACCTTTTCTCTTCACTCCGGGGAAGCGGTACAGGGTGTCTTTTTTATTTTTGCATTTAGTAATGGATTTGTTTTGGTGGCGTCGAGTGCCAGCACGCATCCTCACAGGTTCAGCTATTTAAAATGAACCTGACAAAGACAAGTATCAGAAAAGACTGAAACGTATCAGCGTATGTCCCTTTTTCTACCCACCCCCTCTCTTTCATGCTCTATCGCTCTCTGACACACACGTACACACACACACAGACAAACTGTATCAAGTCGCACACTCAATTAAACCTCCGTACTCAGTTAGTAATGAACAGCTCTTGTCTAGTCCCGCAAGGACAGATATATTAGGAGGCTTCTCATTGGTCATAGCAAGCACCACCAAGGCCGTTCTCTCCCCAGGGCGTCCTCTTTAATGAATGAAAACACTCCCTCCCTTAACATTAAGCTGAGATGAGTCTTGCTAGCAGGCGAAGGTAGACATTCCCCCAGGGGACAATGCTGGAGGCTGACAGAGAGGGAGAGTATATTGTCTTCACGGTGCTGCGACCCCAACCCCGACGTGTATATCCATTCATTGCACAATGGGCTACTTCCTCCTCCTCTACACCCCCTCTGCCAGTCCACGCGCACACACGCAGACACGCACATATTCATCCTCACAGAGGGTAGGTACGACCATGTCCTTCTCCTCTCCATTACCGTTGCGTTCACTCCGTCTCTCCCTCCGTCCCTTTCTTTTACAAGGCCTGTCTTATTTCAGCCTCTGAGTAATGCTCCATTGTGCCCTGGCACATTGTCCGTAGCGTTCTTTATGGGGCCCGACCTCTCTCTTTCACTACCCAGGGTCTTCACGACTCAAGAGGACCGTCTCTGTCCCCTGGCTCCCCCATGCGTGCTGCAGCTTGGGCCGCGCGTCAATGCCACCTCCCTTCCTGGCAAAGAGACGTCTTAATAACGATCTGCCACTGCCACTCAAATAACATTTAGATGGTTTTTGTAGCAAACACAGCCTGAGGCCTGTTCATTAAGGATGGGTGTGAAAGCAATGCATAGATTTAGCGCTAGGCTGATCTCCCACTCGCTGGTAATGTGGAGCCGCCTGTCTGTGTTCAGCGGGCGGGGAAATAAAAGCAGATTATCACGCTTGATTTGTACTAAGCAGCTCTTCCTGTGACTCTGTGAGGGTGCCACTTAAAGCTCTCCCGCCCCTCTCTCTCTCCCTCTCTCTCTATCTCTCCCTCTCTCTCTCTGTCTCTCTCTGTGTCTCTCTCTGTCTCTCTGTCTCTCTGTCTCTCTCTCTCTCTCACACACACATACACGCACACACACAAACACACACACAAACACACAAACACACACACACAGTCATCCTCTAAGACGTGTGCCTTTTTGTGAACTGTCCAGCTTTTGAGGGAATTCTGTGTACTGCAGTCATTTTCAGTTTCACATAACACAGATGGTTAAAGATGCTTATCTGCAGCCAATTTCACCATCCCCATGTCTTGACTAATACTTTATTTTGGACTCATTCTATGACCGGTTTCAGGCTTGTCTACATGGGGACATGTAGGGAGTAGCTTAGGTTCAAATGTGTTTAAATGTCGAGCCAAGCTTGGCGAGTATTTAAGGACTCATGTCTGCATTGCCCCATCCAATCAACTTTCATTTCTCGCTCTCTCCAAAGGCAGCTCCGGATGAAGCGGAAGCATATTTACATGAAGTGTCACTCCTCTCTTCACATGCCCTTCAAATCTTAGCATACACACACACACTCACACACACATGCATGCACAAGGTATGTTATTGCATATTTCCTTCAAGTGTCTCTGAAGGCTTTGGTATAAGACTTTGCGATCCAGGAGAATATCATAAAGGCGAGCCCCTCGTCCAGCCCTCTCTCGATGGCTTGAGCCCTGACGAGCCAAGACTAATCCCCAAAGCAATTAGCAGGCCTCCGAGCTAGTCTAATAAAGACAACGGAGTTAGCCAGGATCAAGTCCAGCGCGGGGGTCTAGACCACAGGCTTGGATGGAATACTAAGCCCCCTATCCTTGCCCCTGGAGATTATCCAGGCTACTCTGCTTTCGCCGTCTCCTGACACAAGAAACACCCACATACACACGCGGGCGCGCACAAACACTTGATTGACAGGTGACAGGTTGATCTGCGAGGCGTGTTTGCTGGCATGGACCCGTCCGTGTCGTCTCTCACAGAATGGGAGGAGGGGAGGAGGCCAATTTCCCTCCACTCGCCATCCCTCTCATCCCTTGGCTCTAACGATCCCTCACTTGCTACCATAGCAGGGCACAGGACAGAGCCCGACTTGAGAGGGCCTGAGAGTAGCAGTTGAACCACTAGGACTGCATAGCATCATGGAGGTAGGGTAGGATACTGGCCTTAATATGTGGTTTCGTTTAGTTAGTAGGATTCTGCGAGGGGAGAGGAGGAGGGGAGCTGAGTAGCACACGCCGAACACAGATGTTTGTTGACATGTTTTGTATCTCTTCATCTCAATGGCTTTCACTCCAGTACCTCTCTCCATCATTTTAATTTGACGCTGCTATGATGGATGCTCTTCATATGACAGAGTGCACACTCACACACGTATCCGCACACATATCCACACACATCTACACGCTCACACGTGCACGCACACACACTCACACACACACACACACACATACACACACTCATACACATCACACGCTACTGTGTTTTTGTTGCAAACCATAACAAACCATGCGCTTTCATCCATGTCCAGGCACGTGTGTGTGTGTATGTAGGGGGGGTGGGGGGGGGGGGGGGGGGGGGTGGCATCTGTTTTGACATGCACTCTAGCCTGAAGCCAACAAACATGATGGAGGACGAGAGGGGCGAGAGGTAAGCAATGGGAAAACCTGCTCTAATTTATCTACTGGGTTGACTCACCTGCCTTGTATTGTAATGCTTTGTGGCAATCTCCACCGTGAATTACCATGCTCCGAGCTTGTCTGTGCCACAGGAAGTGAGGGGCGACACTATTAGATGTGAGGACTTTGATAACGCTTTGACAAATAGCAGAGCATGTGAGCTAACTCACAGAACAAAAGCAAAGGGACCTGCCAGTTCTCTGAAGCCTCCCAACTCACTTCCTGGAAGCCCTGGCATGGCGTTAAAGGTGTTTGTTGGCAATGGGTCATAACAGTCTCCGCTGACATTATGCGGGTCTTTTTTGATGTCGATGATTAAAGTGGGTTTGCGGCTGAATAGCTTGTCTTCGCATTTCCCTTGTTCATTTAGGAGGGAAGGAATAACAGTGTCCTCAGCGCTCTTTCTCCTCACATCTTTTCACCCCGCCGCACCCCTTTTCCTCTCGAAGACATTTTGAATGCCAACCTGTATCTGCTGAACTCGGCTGAGCCTTAATTAGAGCAATTTCTCTCACATTAACACAGCTGCTCTGGCCTTCAGTGATTCAGCCGTCTCCTACTGGTGTTCAGCGTGCGTGCCCGCGCGTGTGTTTGTGTGAAGATTAAACACGTTCCCTCAAATCTCCGAAAGCTTATTTTGTCTTCCCTTGATCGGGCATCAGACGGCGGCTGAGACGAGTTTCTGAAGAGTTCTAGTGGAAACACGAGAACGCACCTAGAGAGTTTGGAAAAAGACAAGAGAGATTTACGTCAATAGACAGTAAGTCAGCGGAAGAGACGAATGGCGAAGAGCAGGAGGACAGACAGGTGCAAAATGGGACGAGAGGAGAGGCGGAGGTGGAGATACAGATGGATACGTATGTGTTTGCAGTGACGGGCCATGGAGGGGGGGGGGGGGGGGGGGTGAAGATGCACTGGCATCTTGACAAACTATCCACTATCCAATGGCTGCCTCATTTCCATACGGCCTGTCTGACTGAGCAAGCAGGTGGCTTACCGAATCACCAAGCTCTGATTTTGGAAACGTTTTGCTCTGGCTGTCACTCGCGCTGCGTCAAGCAACAGCTGACTGAGCCGCACTAGCCTTGTCCCCGCGCTAACGGAGCTGACAGATGCGTTAGCCTCGTTAGCATAGCAGCCATTTTAGCTGCACGTAGCTGCAGTCAATCGCCGGCATTTAGACACAAATACGCGCGTTCCTAGAGATGGTTACCTCATCTTCAGCAGGGGAGCAGTATCAGCATTCTGGTGAAGAATTGAGTTTTCTCCGCCGATGTTCTGTTTCGGAGAGGACCCGTCTGACGCTAGCCCAGATGGAGCTACGGGGATGTGAGGCTATTCTGTTGACAAGCAGACTGAATACGACAGAAGAGATAGGAGGGGTATTACTGAATACTCCCCCTCTCTGTCTTCCAGTCCTATTCCTTCACCACACAAACACAAGCACAGTCTCGTACACACAAAGATACACACACACGCACATACAGACACCGGTCAACACACACATGCCGGCCCTCATGCGTACTTACCCACACATACACAGACTCACAGGTTGACACACAGCGCTGACGCACACACGTAGCCTACACACACTCAGACAACTTACATGCTCGATGCTCGCTTGAAAAGCACGTTTATTGACGGCAGAGATGTCAGTGAATGCTGTAACCCTCCAGCATGCACGCCAGACAGTAGTGCAAGTGACAATGCCAAGTGCTGCTGGCAGTTCGTCTCGGAGGTGAGCACTCAGCCCCACACCCAGATGGAGGAAGGAGCTCACCTTCATTCTTATACTCACATAGTTGGTCTGATTCTCAAGCTTCCATTCCGAACGTCCTTGGTGACACCTGAATAATACACTACCCTGTATTCAATCCTCAACATGTTGTGACGCCTTAAGCACTTGCATATCAAAGCACAATCACAAAGGCTTTGCGTGGATCTGCTGTACTAGTACGTATGCTAACAGACCACCTTTAAACCCTAACAAAACATGGTTAATGACATATTAATATTAAAATATGTGCATATAAACAACAATCACAAACAACTTGGGGAAAAGAGCCAGTGTGGGGAGAGCCATGAGGACAGACAGGGAGCAGGGAGGAGAGACAGGGAGGAGAGGCAGGGAGGAGAGCCATTAGGAGAGACAAGGAGGAGAGACAGGGAGGAGAGACAGGGAGGAGAGCCAGGAGGAGAGACAGGGAGGAGAGACAGGGGGGAGGGCCAGAAGGAGAGACAGAGAGGAGAGACAGGGAGGAGAGACAGGAAGTAGAGACAGGGAGTAGAGACTGGGAGGAGAGCCAGTGAGGAGAGACAGGGAGGAGAGACAGGGAGGAGAGACAGGGAGGAGATAGCGGTCAGGGTCTGGTGGAGGTTGAGGGTGAGGAAGTGTGGAAGTGTTTTCCTGTCGCTCACTGAGCTGTAGTGTGCACCTGCTTCCCCCTCCCAGGCATCCAGTTCACACACACACACACACACACACATACCTCCATTTCCCATTCCAGCAGTGGGAAGACCCCAGTCACACCCCAGCAGTCACCGATGGGTGGGGGGGACATTGACAAAGAGGTGGACTGACGGCGCTAGGAAGAGTTTGGCTGTCAGCACTCTCACACTTCCGTAGAATGAAAGGGACGTTGAAGTCAATGCACTGGGGACCACCTGTGCACTAACCCTATCCCACGAGTGCACAGGGAGTACAGTAGAGTGGGTGTCATCCTACTCTCCCCCTGACGTCTGGTGACCTCTGGTGACCCCGTGCAGCCTGCGACACCCCCTCGCGACCAGGGAGGAGGGTCGTCTTACATAACCAGCTTGGTTCTCTGAGGCAGTCGTGGTTCGCCGGTGTGGACGGACGCCAGAGCGCCACTCCACGCTGGGCTGCACCTGCCAGCCAGGCCCAGGAGCACGGAGGTCACGTAGGTGTGCGTTTGTGTGTGTCTGTGTGGGGGGATTGTGGGGGACAGGGGCCTGCAAAGCCCATAAATTGTGTTTGCGAGGCAATTAATTTGTTTATGAGCGAACTGGGCAGCCGCGGAGACCTCGCTGCCAGGGAGAGTGGAGTGCATTTAGCGAGCTGTCGGCCTCCAAATTAGACCTGGTTAGAAGCAGCACAAAGGAGCCAGTCTGCAGAAGGTTCTGGAGAAAGAAGAGAGGGGGCGAGGCGAACACAGTAGGGATTCGAGAAAAAGACGAGCTGAAAGATGGATACGAGATACAGAGAGAGAAAAAGAGAGAGGAAGAGAGAGAGAGAAAGGGAGAGAGGGAAACTAGAGTGAAACAGACAGCACAAAGAGAATGCCAATAGTTTGTAGCCTATTCCTGTAAATAAAGTTGATCTAGTCAGACAGTACACAGACAAATATCTCCTCTCTTCACCCTATCGCCTGTGCGAACGTCTGTAGTTCAGTGTGAACACCATGGAAGGTTATACAGAAAACACCCCGACAGTCTTGTAATTGCTTTCATAAAACTGGATTGGGCACCCTGGTGGTCAATTGATTTTTTTCTGCCTCACCTCACCTTGGCCAAAATGGTTTGAAGGAAACTGAATCAGCTCTTCTCTGACATGCCATGCTTACGGCCTGGCCAGCTCCTCAAGGGACTGTACTCAGGGTAGAAGGAGGGGCCCTGGTCTTCCCAAGCTTCAGGAATGAGATAGAATGAGAGGGAAGACAATGCATTGCATTATAGATGGGACGGCGAGATGGGCGGAAGGGGGTGGGTGGGTGGGGCAAAGAGAAAAGGTCAAAGACAGGAGAGAGAGTGAGAAAGAGACGAGGAGAACAAGTGAAGAAGAGGCGAGGAGGACAGTGAGAGAGAGAGACAGTGAGAGAGAGAGAGCAAGAGAGAGAGAGAGAGAGAGAGAGAGAGAAAGTGAGAAAGAGAAAGTGAGAGCGAGAGAGAGACAGAGAGCGAGAGAGAGAGAAAGAGAGAGAGAGAGTAGAGGAGAGAGAGAGAGAGAGAGAGAGAGAGAGAAGAGAGAGGAGAGAAGAGAGAGAAGAGAGAGAGAGAGGAGAGAGAGAGTTGATGTGGTATGGGGGTGACGAGTGATGCTGTGTCTGAGACTGTCTCACAGTTTGGGGGCAGGGGACATGCCTTAGACTGGAAGACTTGGAAGACACAGTCAGTGGTGAGTAAGAGTGAGCGTGTGTGCATGTGTCTTTGTGTGAGTGCTGTAGTGGGATGGGCTGTAGCTGTTATGGACAGTTTCAGGTAGCAGGGTGATGGATTGCCTGATTACTGGCCTGGCAGTGGAGCGCCTCACAGATGGCACATCAACCAATGGACAAATGCTCCCTAACCGCAAGCCTTCCTCCTCTCAGCTTTTCTGTCCAATCAATGCCCTCTCTTCTCTCTCATTTCCTGGCCTCTCCTCTCTCTCAAATACGAGGGGCTCTTTTTATACATACAACTCATGTGCGTTTAATAAACACATTCCCCCAACATATTCACGCACACACATATACATCCAGACTCTCTATTATGACCTCCTACTTTCGCCTCCTTTGGGAGCTGGATCTGTGCAGCATAGCTTAAAAAGCATTCTTTGTTCTGTTATGCATGGTCGTCTCACCCTTGGCTATTGGGCATGCAACGCTGCACCACGTTCTGCTGACGTCCCAGTGTCTGTCAGAGCATGGCTCTCGAAGCGGCTGTCATTAGCCTAACTGCACATCTCTTCACACACACGACCGGGCTCGTTCGGCGCTCCCGAGGAAGGAGGCGGCGCTCGGCCGCTAGATTAAAAGGACAACGCTTACGACCGGAGCGGTCAGGGCGCCCGGGTGATTTTAACTATGGATGAGCTGTGAACGTGAGCGTGGAGGAGAGGAGGAGAGGAGCTGATGGCATTACCTGTGTCTCAGTGCCTCTCCCCGCTAACTGGTCGCACTGCTCCGTTGAGCTGGAAATCACGGTTACATTCAGTCCACGGAGCAAATCCTATGCAGATGGACACACCCCTGCCGTTTAGGCTTCCTACACATGGCCTTTGGAAATGCCAGCAGATAAAGGGAAGAGCGAGTGTGTGCTTGTGTGTGCTTGTGGAGTGTGTGCGCGGGACGTATGCGAGTTTGGGTGGGTGTATATGTGTGCGCATGTCTGTGTGCGTGTGGGTTTCTGCCAGCGGGGTCCATTCAACCTCTTAATGACAGATCCAACTCAATGATATTTTATCGATTTGCTTTGATAAAGTGGTTGGATTGTATGAAGTCGGACCTTGAAACCTTACTTATAAGAAACTCTGCGTGTCAATAAAAGTCTGCTAAGGCCCAACGCATGGGTGATGTGGGGTAGAAGGCGCGAACGCACACTCCCACACAGACACACACCGACTGTCTATATTGTGTGGGCTCCCGTGCAACGGAGGCCCACACATTCAGCAGAAGTAGGTTTGTAGCTTTGCCGGGCCATCTGCTGTTCTGGGTTTACCACCCTCCCAGAGAGTGGGCTGTGTTTAAAGACTGGCACTCAGGAGACATCCCCCCATCCCTCCCATCCCACTCTCCTCTCCTCTCCACTCCCCCTCACACTCTCGCACACTCCTTTTGTTTGCTTGTGTCTCCATCTCTCCATCTCCTTGCACATGCCCACACGTTCTCATACACCCTCCTCCCCTGACACATTCCCTCCCCCCTGCACTCCCTCTCTCTGTCTCCCTCTCCCTCCCTCTCTCCCTCCCTTCCTCCTCTCTATCTGCCTGTTGGTCCGTGCAGCCAGCATCGATCTTCGAGTTTATCCTGATGCTGCTTGAGAGGTGCTGGCCTACCAGACGTGTTCCATGACTGTGCTCACTTCACAGATGGCTGGCAACACACGTACGCACACACAGATATACATACAAACGCGCACACACACACTCTCAGGACCACAATGCGTTGTCAGAGCCAGTGCCCCCTACCTGATGGCATAGGGTCTCCCACACAGGCCCCCTGCCAGACTGGAAGCAGCTCTGTGTGTGAGAGGGGATCACCACTGAGAGCAGCGCCCTCCCATCCAAAAGCCCTGCTGCGGCCCAGTGCTTGCTGCCTACTGGCTGCTACAGCAGACCCGCTGTCCTCCTCTCCCTCCTGTCTCTGTCTTATCATCTCCTCACTCTCTCGTCACTGGGTCTGTGGCTGTGTTACTCCCTCCTGGGTCGGTTTAGCAGGAGGATGTTTTCTCTGTTTCTCTCTCTTTCTCTCTCTCTCTCTCTCTATCTCTTTCTTCCCCTCTATCCATCCTTTCTGGTCTCTACCCTATCTCTCCGCTTGGCATTGCTCCGTCACGTCTGAGGCTTGTGGCAGCGGGGTGTGTGCGCGCGTATGTCCACGGCCAGTTATGCAATTTACTTCCTGCCTCCACCCCTCCCTCACTCCCTGTCCACCCTCACCCCCCTCCCTTCACAACCCCCCCCCTACTCGCCTCCCTCACTCATTCTCCGCCTACCTCTCTCCTCTCCCCCACTCCCTGTCTACCTCAATCCCTCCTTGTCTGCGTCCCTCCCTCACTCCCTGCCTGGCCACCTGTGTCACTGCTAATATTGTCCCTTCTAAAGCGTCTCCTCAAACACTCGTTGCCTAGCGCTCTTTCTCTTTCCGTCTTTTGAAGTTCCTCTCTGGGCTCCTGTCATTCCTTCTGTCCGTCTGTCTGTCTTCTAGTGCTTTCTGCAGTCTAGCAAGTTGCCATTTTCATAAGGATATGTTGCTAAACTGGCCAAACCAAGAGCTAGCTGTCTAAAACTGTTATCCTGGGACAGCTTGGGAATACATTCAGCTGTCCAGAATATGTCTTTGGGGGTCTGTGAGAACAGGGTGTTATTCTTTCAACTAGCAGTTAAATCTGTGCCTGCTTTTTTTGTTGATCCTTTATTCTTCCTGTGTCTTCTAAGCCTAAAGGTGTTTTTTTTTTCCAGGAGAGAAATATCAGTTGGAAAAGTTTAGCTGAGGTGAAAGGGCTGTTCTTTTAGTATGAGACACACAGAGAGATGGAGACCTGTAAAGACTCAACTCCCTGAGGGCACTTCAGAGGAGTCTGTGAATCCCACCACCCACCACACTGTTGTCCCGGGGATAGTTCACTCGCTCGCTGTGTAGGAAGGGAGGGAGAGGAGTCTGACACCCTGGCCGCAAACTCCTGGTTATTTTTGTTTACCGCCTGGTGAAATGCTCTGCCGGCCTCCCCTGCTTCCGTCTTTCATGTGGTCGCTCCGTGGAATTGATTTCTCCACACTTTGTCTGCTGCCTGGGTGATGTAGAAGAGAGAGCCACTGGGGCCTTCTTCCTTCAAGGAGGGCTTTCTCACTCCTCCCATAGGGTCCTGGTCCAGCTTGACTCTCTCTTTCAGAGGAGAACAGACAATACATGTGGGCCTAAGAGACTCCTAGAAGGATTGCGTGGGGTGGAGGGATGCATGGTTTTGTAGATGGATAACCTCCCTGTCCTGGAAATCCATCTGCTTTCCAACACCAGTACCCAGCAGAATATCCATTTTGGATAGGCTACAACGCTGGGGAAAGAGTTCCTGAATGGTGGAGAAAGATAATGTCATATCATTGAATGCTTCAAGTGATGCATGTAATCTGACTGTGGTGGAGAGTGTGGTATATCGGTAGCTATCAGCACCCAGGGCTCTACTGCTGTGCGTGTGTGCGTGTGTGTGTGTGCGTGGGCGCGTGTGTGTGTGTGCGTGGGCGCGTGCGTGGGTGCATGTTTTCACTAAACCTATGAATCAGCAACAGTACTTACCTTCCCTTTATCACTCAGTTTCATGTATTGATCTCTACATGTTTCCAATTGTACTCTATCCCCCTACTACATCATTATCCTCAACTCCCTCTCTATTCTGCCTCTACTGCCTCCGTACCTTTGCTCTCACTCTGTCTTTCTCTCTCTCTTACGCACTACCTTTCCGTCTCTCTCTCTCTTACTCAGTTCCTCTCCTCACTATCCTCCACCTCTGCTCCCTCTGTTGGTATGCAGCTTGTACTGATGAGGATAGTCATTGTCACCAACATCATCTGCTCTGCTTAGAGAAGGTTTTAGAACGTCACACTGGAAACAGCGAGCAGCTCTTCCATGTCGTGTCAGCGTACGCATCCCAGCACTGGAGACATACACCATGTCAGATCAGGTTCACAGTTAGGGCAGGGAAACACCATCTCTTTCAAAGAGCAGTTGTGTCTGGACCTGCATGAGAAATGAGTGTGGTGTCCCCCGTGCTTGTGTGCACGTGTATGTGCGCGTGCGTGCGCTCATGTGCGTGTGTGCGCGCGCGGGGTCCCTTGACAAACCCAGTGGACAGAATGAGGTAATGTGAAACCGTCTCTCTACTCTCTATGTCCTGACATCTATCTAACACACACTGACACGAGCACACTCATAAAGACGTGCACACAGACACACAGACACACACACACACACACTCAGACAGACATACATATTCAGCAACCACTCATTCCAATTCCTCAGTGAAAATACACTGTAGGCACAGCTGCTGACTGACAGAATGTGTGTGTGTGTCTGTGTGTCTGTCTGTTTGTGTGTCTGTGCGTGTGAAAGTGTTTGTGTGTATGTAGGAGGGGTAAACAGATAGGATCGTGTATCAATCAAAGGAATAAAGTATGTCTGTTTCATGCAACGCCACTACTACTGTCTGTCTGCTGCCTGCCTGCCTGCCTGCCTGCCTGCCTGCCTGCCTGCCTGCCTGCCTGCCTGCCTGCCTGCCTGCCTGCCTGTGTAGTACATGTGCATGTGTTACGTCTCTGTACATGTACCCATTTTGTACCCATTTTTCCCTCACTTGTCAAAAATGTACCTTTACATGACCTCACACTTGATAAGACACCAAAAAACGGTACTGAATCAACTAAGCACAGCTTGCAGGATATGTTTGATGTCTCTCTGCTGTAATGATTGGGACGGTTCTCTGATGTTCAGTGATGCTTCTATGCTGCCTTCCTCTGGGGCCTTCTGTGAAACATTCAGCCAGACCTGCATCACCAGCTTACGACAGTAGTCCCTCGCCCCAGTTGGTCAATGAAATGACAAAACTGTTTTGTTGGGGGAAATATCCCACCATATCCCGCTTGCGTTCTCCCTGTGGGCAATGCTGCCAGAGTCCTGAGGACGCGCTGTTCGCTGAAGAAGAAGAATGAACACACCAAAATCGGGCTGTCTAGAGTTCCTCTCTTGCTCTGTTCTGCGGTGCGCCTGAATACTATAAGCCCACGACAGCCAGGATCTTTCTCAAAGTCGTGGGTTCGTGCGTGCGTGCGCGCGTGTGTGTGCGTGTATGTGCGTGTGTGTTTCTGGTTGCGGTGGGCTCATGGCCTGTGCGTGTGTCACCTCTGGCTCCCTGCCAGAGGCAGCTTTTCTTTGACTTTTATGCGACTTCTGTTCCAGATGTTTCTGGCTGGCCGCTGTGCTCTCTGCTCGTGGAGGCTGCTGTGACTCAAGAGCGCCGCTACTGCAGGGGGCTGGGGGGTGGGGGTGGGTGGGGGTCGCTGGTTGTTTGCACGAATGTGTGTGCATGTGTGTTTTTTCTTGGACGGAGACTTTCGCCACGGCTGCCATTTGGAGAGATGCCGTCCTGTGTTGACAGCTGATTTCGTCACGCTTGCTTCATTGTTGCCCGGTTGGGGGTGCGAGGGCCGACTGACCGCTGCACACGCAGTCTATTGATGACTGAAGCAGGGTCTTCAGTCTGACTGTACAGTCCGCGCTGATCCCGCAGTGTTGGGGCTGTTGCAGTTTATGACAGTGATTTGCAAATGATCTGTGCTTTCTTCTGTTGTTGTGAAATGTTGATTCTCGGGGAGCCTCGGGGCTTCTTCGTTGATGTAAACACGCAGCTGGTGAGGTTGTGCATGTGTCTGATGACTCCGACAGCGTTTAACTGCTTAACATCCACAGCTGATGTATGTGTTTAACCATATTGTGTGTCTCATCTTTACACAGCACCATTTGATTAGTGACAGGGCATCTCAGGGATGTTTTATTCATGCCGTATTGATTAATCCATGCTCCAGATTGGTTTTTCACCAACTGGTTTGTTTTCATTCTCTAGTTTTCGACTCATCTTAGATCTTAGAACCACTATTCTATTTACAACTTTATTTACCTCTCATCCTCTGTGTTGTGTGTTGTGTCTATATCTCTCCCTCTCTCTTTCCGTCTTCCTTTCTGTCTATTTATCTTCCCTTCTCTCTCCCTTTCTGTCTATAGCTCTCTCCCTCTGTCTATAGCTCTCTCCCTCTCTGTCTATAGCTCTCTCCCTCTCTGTCTATAGCTCTCTCCCTCTCTGTCTATAGCTCTCTCCCTCTCTGTCTATAGCTCTCTCCCTCTCTTGTCATCCTTCTGCCTCACCCTCACTTAGACGTTTGCTTAATTCTAGTGAGGTTTTTTAACCCAGCATTACAGAACAACTCAGCCTTAGCAATTGAGAAACCGATTTAGTACAAATTGCCAGAATCACCGACAGGCAAACCAGAAGAGATTGCTAATGGGGCATTTGTGATGATTGGGATTCAGGTTTGCCTGTAATGAGGGGTCTTCAGCCTCAATCCCACCAAATCTCTGGCCTAATCACTGAAGTAGCTTTTCACATGGAACCTCCAATGTGATTTTGCACTAATCCTGACTCTCCCTATCTCTATTTGTCTCTCTTCTTTGGACGTGTGATTAAGTGTGTTCCTTTTAGCTGGACACACTTCCTCTGAAGGTCAGGGTCTTGTAAACCCCTTCCCTTTTGTATTATCAAAGCTATTATTCGCAAATATTCGCTTGTACACTCTGGCACAAATAATTTCAGAAACAAGGTTGTAAATTTGTAGGCCTTTGCATACATTTAGCCAGGGTTGCATCACCTTTGAGCATCAGTACATACATTCAATCTTCACATTGGAGATTTTATTGTTAATTGTGTTCCTTAACGTGTTTTTCTGAAGCTTGTAGACGATGAGATGACGCCCACTACTCCAGCCCTCTTGAACGTGGGGTCGTCTCACCAGTTTTATCTCGCTAATTCCTCCCAACTTCTGAACATACAGCGCAAAGGTGCCCAGCGAAGAGACCTCGTACATTGAACTGTGGGGGTATTCAACATGCACCGTGGAATACAGGTTCACTCTCAAGAAGCCCTTTTTGACCGAACATTTTCAAAGATGAGGGATGTTTGCTAGCTCCACTCAGAAAGCAGGCAGGCCAGGTTTCCAGCTCTGATCTCTTCCTACATCTCCTCTTTCTAACCTCTCTGGGGCGCTCACACTTTAACCTCCTCTCTCTATCATTCTCTCACGGCTAGCATTCAATCTGACCTCACTCCGTAATAGTTACTCCCTCTGCTGCTCTGGATGTGTCGGTGTGTGTGTGCGTGTGCGTGCGTTTGTGTGTCTTTCACCCATAATAGCTGTGTGGATATTTGAACATTCGTTTGTGTGTGCTTGCGTATGTGTGTAAGTGTGTGAGCATGTGCTTGTGTGTGTGTGTGTGTGTGTGTGTGTGTGTGTGTGTGTGCACCCTGGGTGTAGCTTGCGCGTATGATAGAGTGCCAGGCTGGTGAATGCGAGTGTGGATCGTTCACCAGAGGCTCCCACAGAAATACCCCCTTGCTTCTGACACTCTCCAGACTTCCATAATGTGTTTTTGACTCGCATTGACTGAATTGCATTTCATTCCCTTCTCCCAATCCACTTCTCTCCTTTATTGCATCTTATCTCAGTGAAAACGGCCCCAACGCAGCAGTGATGCCTCTCACCGAGAATGTGCTCTGACAGATTCCAATTAAGTTGGAAAATGTAACGTATGAATATTAGAAAATGCTGTGACACAAACATCATCTCGTTCTTTTGTTGTATAATGCAGTTTCTGGGGAGGTCTCTCACATGCCAACGCAGGCACATTTTCATCGGACTATTCCTCACACCCATTCTCTCCATCTCCAAAAAATATCTCTGACAGACACATTCCTTCTATTTCTTCCCATGCTGGTGTAAGTGTATAGGGGCATTTGTTCACATCGCCAAATGTATCCAAACAGCATATTTTACTTCCATTTGTATTCAAATGTTTGGTTTTATTTTGGTGAATATGTTGCATGTCTTCTATCAGTCAGCTGTGCAGATCCAAACAGTCATTAGGAGCGTTTAGGAGGGGAGCGACAGGCTGACAGTGTTGGGAAGAGTGTATCTCTAGAGAGAGCGTTGGCCTGCTTTGGCCTCCACGGTTTGTCTGCCCGAGGGCCCTTTGGTGGCCTGGTGGCCCAGATGTGACAGCTTAGTGGTGGCTTGTCAGTCTGCAGCTCACTTTCTCCTCTGACAGACTTCCAAAGCGTCATCCATGGTTCCATAGCTTGATAGCCAATCTGTATAACAGGCCTTCCCTGGTCCCTGGCCAGGATTAGGGCTGTAGGCCAGGCAGAAGTGGGCTCGGGTGGGGCCAGGGCCTTGGGGCTTGGGTGGAGCCAGGACCTAGGGGCTGGGGTGGGACCCAGGCCACAGGGCTGGGGTGACAGTAGGCTAGTATTGTTCCATTTTCAGTCACAGGCTGAGTGACCCTGGTCTTGGCTGATCCATCCTCCTGATGTCGTATATCAGATGGTGTGACAGAAAACCTCTCTCTCGCTGGCAGTCCTTCTGTCCCACAGTAAAGGTCACGTCTAGGACAAACTGTCTTCACATCGGTTAATCCACCAAGTCTACTGCTCCAACCTCCACGAGCCAGTTTTTATTTTTTACAAGCTTCGGCCTTACGCCATTCGACTTTGAAGTTGATCTTCCCCCTTTCCCTCAGAGCAGAGGCCTCTGGGGTCGGCCAGGTCAGAGCAGCGCCGCTTGCACTTTAGCTAAATCTGATGACTCCAAGGTCAAGTCCATATAGTTTATCAGCTGTATCATTAGCCTTCCCATGTGGCCTCTGCCACCAGCCTCAGTCTCCAGCTTCCAGCTCCAGCCTCCAGCTTCCAGTCCTTGCCTCCAGCTCCAGCCTCCAGCCTCCAGCCCCAGCCTCCAGCCCCAGCCTCAGGCTTCCAGCTCCAGCCTCCAGCTTCCAGCTCCAGCCTCAGGCTTCCAGCCCCAGCCTCAAGCTTTCAGCCCCAGCCTCCCACATCCCTTTTGGATCCCTCTCCTGTGGTCTCATTCACGGTGCTACAATAAGGAATTGATCAGAGGAAACTTTGGCATCTGTGAAATCAGAGCATCAGCATTAGACAGCGTTATCCCTGCTGCGGTTCTAGATCCGTGCAAATTACAAGATGTGATCCAGAAGGGAATAATACAGGAGTGGCCAATTCACAGCCACGAACACACACACACACGCACACGCACACACACACACACACAAAGCCACACACTCACTCACCCACTCTCACACACATACAGACACACACAAGCCCATTTTCACACACACACACACACATCCTCTAATACATGCACATATACAGTGCACAGTCACACACATTCACATACACAGTCACACACAGATACACATACAGATACACATACAGTGCACTGTCACACACATTCACACACACACACATACGTACAGATACACCGGTGTGTATAAAGTGCAGAAATCCAGAGAATATTTCTCCCACTCAGCAAATCAGCAGCTTTTTAGGGGAAAACCTTTGATTAGAGTGCAATGGGGTTGGATGGATAGCGAAGTGATGTCTTTAATAAAGGGATTGATTATCTTAACTATGTTCTCAAGGACACTCATGCAGAACTGAGGGAGGCGGTAATAGGATTTGAAGAGAGAAGTGAGAGGGAGATGGGTAAGGCTAGACTCAGGTTCAATAGACAGCGTCGGCGGATCGGGGCAACCTCTTTTTGAACATTTTTTCTTTGCGTGTTCATTGAGCCACAACAGGGCTCTCTATGGTCATGAGATTGCTGCTTATTATAAATAACAATTTTGACCATGAATGTTTGTCAGACTGTATTGTTCCTTCTAGCTGGTCTCCTGAAACGCACGCCATCGACACTCAGAATGGGAGTGGCTATGTAGAAGGGCAATCACCAGGGCATGATTAATGCAGAAACAATTATATTTTATGGAGCACAAAGTACAGTGCGCTGGTGTGACGGATAAATAAGTGTACTGATATTAATCCCAGTTTCTAGGGGTAAATGCATTTCTTTTTTCATAGGCAGGCAGTTGTTGGCAGAAGGAATGTGTCATGTGCTTTGCGAGGAAGAAGCAACTGGATGCTGATGGCTCGATACAGTATTAGTGGTTCCAGTATCTTATCCACTGACAATACTCCCATTATGGTCGAGACCGCTGTCCACCTAGAAAGCATGTCTGCCTGTCTTGTGAAATTGACTCTAACTGTCTTGCCCTGGGAAAATTGGCGAGTGAAAAAAAAAACCTCAAGCACACATTCATGCACATCACTCAGACTTTTTCCCCCTTTTTCCTTCTTTCTGTGTCTCTTTTCAAATCCAAATCGATTTATATATTGTCTTTTTATCTGTATCTTTTACTTTTTTCTCTCCCTCTCTCTCGCTCTCCCTCTCTATCTCTTACACATTCGCATGCTCTCGCTCCCCAATAACCACACAGAGAAGCACCTGCGGAGCGAGAGTCTTGTTATTCCGTACCCTGTGTGTTCCGCGGGCCTTCATGGTGCAGAAGAGACAAGCGGATTGACAAGCTCTACAGGTCAAATCCCACCGCTGTCTTAGCCACCGGCATAATGCAAATAATTGAATATTTTTCAAATAGTTATGAACAATGCATATTTAAGAGATATCCCATTATCCGCGTCGGTCATGGGAATGTATAATGTGCTGAGGCAGTACTGCCTCTCGTCGGTGGGGATTAGGTGTAAATGAAACCCCTGCTATGATGGTCAGGCAGGCTCTTACCGCACAGCACCTGTCCTAGTACAGTGAGGTTCAAACTAGCACCAAACGCAATACAGCTATTTTTGTCAAGCTGTATCTCAGCTGTGACAGCCTCTACTATCACTATGTAAAATGTGAAGCAACTTGCTGGAACATCGTCTACCAAAAATCCAGCTTTCATCTCCAGGTCCTCTCCTGGTCTCTGTACGCACATCCGCACAGACTGTTCCAGAACTCCATCTTCATTCATTTCTTCCAGCTACCCATCTGCAAGCTGCCTCTTAGCGTCAGGCTGCAGTTCATATCACTGGGACGCATTGGGGTCACGTCTGACCCAGCTCAGAGCCTGATTTCCAGGATAGAGAAGGAACAGTGAAGGCTGGCCTCCGTGGCCTCTGGTTCACAGCAGGAGTGCCCAGCCTGCTGGAGGGGTCAGATTGGGCTGGTGGAAAAGGAGGCACGGATCTGCTATGGGAGACAGCCGGTCCTGCAGAGGAGGAGAAGCAACCAGACTTCCTCATCAAACACGTTCAGCACTGTGTTGGCCTGCCAACTGGATGATAGCAAACCCTCAGGCTGACAGTGGTCTGGGAAAAAGCAGATAGACATCTCTGCAACAACGGAGAGAAAGTGAGAGGGAGAGAGAGACAGAGAGAGAGAGAGAAGGAGAGAGAGAAAGAGTACGTGAGTGCATGAGTGAGTGAGTGAGTGAGTAAGTGAGTGAGTGAGAGAGAGAGAGAGAGACAGAGAGAGAGGGAGAGAGAGATGGAAAGAGAGAGAGATAGAGAGAGAGAGAGAAAGAGAGAGAAAGAGTAAGAGCGTTGAGTCTGTGCATAGCGTGGGTGCATCTGTGTTCGATTGTGCTCAAATGTAAGGAAAAGAATAAATGATGCCAGATCTACATATTCCAAATCCTTTTGTTTAATGAAGTTCATTGTCTACAAGCCATCTTTTTTTTTTGCCGAAGAATGGGTAGTTATGAAAGTATTTCAACACAATATGGATGTACAACAATCAATGTGTGAATCATAGCTAAAGTAAAGATTCAACATCTGTTTTTGTTCTACTTAATATTGCAGTGGATGAATACAGTGCTGGACTCATCGACAGATAGAAGCACAACATGAAATAAACATAAAACTACACCAGCTCACAAAGCTCTCAAAGAAAATGGCAGGGCAGAATGTTTAGTCACCCCAGGCTGCGTTTGCAAGCCTTTCAGACTGAACATCTAGCAGGGAACTGGGTGTCACAGTGAAGGGAAAGGACTTTGATAGCAGGCAGGAAACATTGTTTGTGTCTCTATGATCACAAACAGGTCGTTTTGCGAATGTGTGCTACTTTTTTTGCCTGCCCGGGCGGTTGTACTGTGGGCAGGGTTATGATGGATGTGTATCACATGGGGTAGTCTGTTTCTCTCCCAACCATTTAGGAGATAAATGGATGTCCAAGGGTTGCCTGTCTGGGTTGCAGCTCTCTCTGAGCACAGCATAGAGAGTCGCACCATACACGCTCTGTGGAAAACACACACACACACACACGCAGAAAGGTGGTGTATTTGGTGGTGTGCATGTGTGTATGGTTTCTTGATGGTTTCTCAAGAAAAGATCTAGTTACTGCAGAACTCAACTAGATTAGTCCACAGAAGGTCTCACCTCCGTTTCCATTACCAGCACACAGGTACACTCACGTATACACACACATACACTCACACACATCCCTCTCCTGTTTCCGTTTGCTGGGTTCTTTGTTGTCTAGTTGGCCCGATCCACTTGACCCTTGCCCTCAGGAAACAGCTCCAGTAATGGGATCAGTGTCTGGCCCCTTCACGCTCTGCCACCCCTCTGGTAAGTGGAGGGGGAGGAGGTGGTGGGGGTGGGGACACAGGGAGAGATGGAGAGAGGAAGTAGGAGACAGGGGAGGTGAGGGAGACGGTGAGAGACTCTGCTACTGTACCTAGCGTTGAGCCACTCCCCTGAGATAAAGAGGGATCCTCACTGCTTGATGTTTATGAAGGAAACCCCAGGGAAGATCGTGAAGACATTTTTGACACAACCTCAGTAGTACTATACTCTGTCCAAATCTATTTACAGTAAAACCACTTCACTTTAGCCTGGGCCTCATGGAAGAGCAGATCTTACAGCAGCAACTTTTATTTGATTAAAAAACTTTCATGCACTCTCTCTTGAGAGCTTTTTTATGTGAGTTGACAGGAATTAATTGTATTTATTTTTGGCACTCAGATTTAATCATTCCTAAATGCAGTTTCCAGTACCAGGGATCAAATGATGGCTGGTTACTTTATGGTTTATTTAATATCGGTGAAAATGACCAGTGATATAAAATCATTTCATGTTACAAAATTACAGAACAATTAGCCTTGATGGTCATGTTGACATTTATAAAAACGCATTACTCGTGGTCTTTAGACTTTAATGACACTTATTTTACCCTCTCAATGCTGGCATGCTGAGTTTATACCATATACTGGGTCAGAGAACCACAGCAAACTGAGTGACCATGGTGTCCTGCACTGCCTGGTTCGGTCCCCTGCACATCCTCTCTCCTGCCTGCCTGACTACCTGGCTGCCTGTCTGGCTGCCTGTCTGCCTTGATGCTGCTGCCTGCCTGCCTGCCTGCCTGCCTAGCTAACTGCCTGGCTGCCTGCCTAGCTGCCTGCCTGCCTACCTAGCTGCCGCTGCCTTCAACCCTTTGAATGACCACTAATGCTAAGCTGGAAAACCTGGCAACGTAAAGGTCCGCTGTTGCTGCAGGATATTGTGGTATTTGTAGTCTCTTCATTTCCACTTCTTGTTTCAGGCTGTTTTGACTAGACTCTCTGTGGGGCTAGCAATGAAGCTGAGCCAGAATACCAACAGACCTGAGCTACAGTGAGGAGCTCTGTCTGGCTGGCTCTGGAAAACATCCAGAAAGATCTCGCCAGCATAGCTGTTGCTCTGAGGCTTGGTGTGTGTACGTGTGTGCGTGCGTGCGTGTTTGTATTTGTGTGCGTCTGCATGTGTGTGTGCTTGTGCCTGCATGTACGTGTGTGTTCCTGTGTGTGTGTGTGTGTGTGTGTGTGTGGGTGTGTGTGTGTGTGTGTGTATGTGTGTCTGTGAGTGTGTGCCATTGGGGAGCACAGACATGATGCAGTATTTAGGTCCCATAGTTGGATATGCACTTAACATGTCTGCCGTTCACTCCCTCTCACTTTCACCGTCACTCATATTCTATCGTTTTCCCCCCTCCTTTTTTTCTGTGTATCCCTTAATCAATCAGTGAGGTTGTTGGCGAACATGGGAATACCACGTCACCCGTCAAGTTTGACTCACTCCGTCTCTCAGAGTCGGATTGGTCTGGCGTCGCCTTACTGTTTAATTAAATACGATTCCCTTTCCATCGCTTTCCATCTCTCTCCAAATGACTAATACATTAATGCATCGTGCCATTCTTCGGTGGCTTAGGCTGCAATTAAGTCTCTTTCTGTGAAGCAATGACAAGTTGTTTTCTCTCCAAGACACAACAGTGGAGAGGAGCGGAGACTCGCCGGGGGCGTTGGATTAAAAGTCTAGCAGCTCTTCTGTGCCTTCTGCCGGGTTTCTGGCAGGAGTCACCATTACTCAAATGCGTTGGCAATCTCCTGCCTCATCGTTAGGTCTTCTCACCTCTCATGCACCTCTGATGAACTTGAAAGTCCAGAGTGTGTGTGTGTGTGATTCTCTGACTGTATAATCACATTTCTGGTTTGACTGAGATACTAGTTTCACAGCTTTCTGATAAGGAGACTTGGTCTCTGTACCAGAGTTCTAGAATCAAGGCTAAGCCTACAAGTTTACATTTCAATTATGATATTTGTTCCAGTCTATGGTGTCTCATAAGCCGTCGCCTAGGAAACCATAGGAAACGTGTAATTGCCCTTGAAATGGATGTACCTTTTCATATTGTCTTCCCTTTTGCCGAGTTTAGCGTAATTGCAGTTAATGCATGCTCGTGTGTTTGTTTGCTTATGCACATTTGGACACGAAGTATCTGTGTTCGTCTGCATATCTGTATGTTTACGTATGTACAGGATGTGCGATTGCATACGAGTGTGCGGATGTCTGTTTACTTGTTGTGTGTCATGACCTATTCTTGACAAGCCATTAAGTTCCATTACGAGTTCCCTCTTGGGCCTATTGTTCGACCGACGCTGCCGGCTGCTAATTTACTCATTATCAACTCGTGAAGCGTCAAGGTGAAAAGATCAACGTGGTGGTCATCGGATGCACCTGAACTGTGTAATGTTGACATCCTATGAAGACGCTCTAATGAACCTCTACAAAGACTCCGTTATGGAGCATTGTGTCTAAATCCTCCCGCAGTTACAGGCTTCGATTTGATATGCAACACACACACACACACACACACACTCCTGCACACACACATGTAGTAGGATGTTCTGCTGAGTGACAATGTCTGAATGACATTGCTGTCTATAGGATATTACAACTAGCATGAATGTTAGCTTGAAAAAATAGGACTGAAATGGAGAGCAGCATGATCATGTGCGCATGAGAAAAGGAGATTGTGCGCTATGTTGGTCAGGTTCAGGCCTTCTGGTTCTCGTCCACCCTACTGTCTGAGACTCTTCTTAAATGTGTTTTTTCCCCCCTCCGCACCTCTATATGCATCCAGTTACCCTTAGATTAAGCCTGCGGTCCAAGACACTCCTGGCAGCCTGCTTTGATTTGGTTATGCAAATGAAATGGAGATTAAATTCAAAGTCAACTCAGATCAGTCCAGGTGAGGGAGAATGAGACTTCTTTATTAAAAACCATCTCTCCGTTTTCTGTTCTCCTGTCTCCTTCTATTCTAATTGACTGTATTTGCATCGAGGCCGTTTGCCAATGTGTTCCCTTGCAGTGGGGCAGGATGCTTACCAGATGCACGCTGAACCGAGATTGACTCATATACGCAGAACGACGCATTGGCAAACATCCATCTCTCCTCCACTGAATTCTTCTGAAGAGTAAAACAACTGTTTCGTTTGGCCCTTGAGAAGATCTTTTGAAACCTTTGCAGTCCTCAAAGTGGCCTTTGATAATGGTGTAGCTGAAATCTATCACGGAAGAGCAATGCTAAAGGGGATTTTGTGAATAGTAATCAAAGAGCTCTTATTTCACTTTTATCTGGAAAAAAATACTGAGCAAAAGCGCACACGCACACACTCACACTCACATATATAGTTGGACCATAAGCACGTAATTGATGAGGATTTCGTTTTCAGAGCTCTTGCTCTCGCTTTCTCTCTGATAGTCAGTGTTCCTCTGGTTGCCAAAATATCTGGTATCTTCCTTTCTGTCCAAATTCTCTAGTGACTCATACCCAGCATCAAGCTTCCAAGCCTTCATCCATCTGACTCGTTTTCCATTAGCATCTGATTTTGTATCTGGGAGCACAGCTGCAATGAGCCAATGGAACTTGTACGTTGTCGTACGGCTGGTTGTATCTGCTAACCCCCTCCCTGTGTGTGTGGGTGTGGGTGTGCGTGCGCATGTGTGTGTGTGTGTGTGCGTGTGCGTGTGTCTGTGCGCGTGTGTGTGCCAGTATGTGTATGTATGTGTGTTTGTGGTGGACACAGCTTGTTTCCAGCTGTTACCACACTCATTATAAAACTAACTGTTATGTCCTAGTCATTGAAAGGCACTTGTTCTTACTTGCCTGTTGATGCTGGTTGATTTATGCATAATTGGCCACAGCATTGATAATCGTCTGTTGGAGACGACTTGCTCCTTGTAAACTGGCTGTGATTTCACCAGGAAGCCTTGTCGTTCGGTGGCCCCCTGTCTTGTGCCGGAGGCGGGTGTGGGTGGGGAGGTGGTAGGTGGGAGCGTGTTGGGGCAGGGAGTAATAGCACTTCCTTGGCTCCAGTCCCATCTGGAGATGAGGGGCAGAGCAACGGGGGTGGAGGTGTCTGGCCCCGTAACAGTGGGAAGGAACGGATGAAAGTGCTCCATTTAGCTGTCCCCTGTGGCCCCCGCTGCTCCCTCCCTCCTCTCGCTTTCACCCTCGTTCTCGTTCCACCCGTGTCCCTTTCTATCTTCCATGTTCAGTCCTTTTTCTTTTAGATTTCCTTTAATACGCCTTCATCAAACTCTCTCTTTGTGTCTCTTTTTCTCTATAGCTCTCGTCACTCCTCTCTCTGCTCGTAGCCTCAGATTAATAGCTTGTTAACGAGAAGGATGTCATTGGTCACCACACTTTGCCCCACCCTCTGGGTAGTCCATTTCCACCAACTGCGTGTGGCTCTCTACACCACCAGCCCAGTCCAGCCCAGGTCAGGGTCTCAAGGCGCAGTGTGGGAGCTGGAAGCGTGGGAGTGGAGGGGGAGGGCGGGCATCATGGACACTGGTGCGTTGACCCAAACACACTGCCGATGGACAGGGTCAGGGAGCTGCTGTTCATCGTACAGACTCGAACGTGCCTGCACTCAGACACACAAAGACGCGCGTGCACGCATAAACACATACATACATATAGGCCCACGCCCACACCTCTGCAGTGAACTGACCAAAGACTGAGGCTTACCAGCACTAAAGCACTATATTACTATAATTCCTTCAACTATAATTACAATAACGGCTAAATAGCCTTGTAAATTGCCTTTGATAAATGTAGCCGCGAAATAGTATCAAAGCGGTCATCTTTATCTGGATGGAGGAGGGAAGTGAAAAGTCAGCCTGTTCGCCACCCAGGAATGGTGGTAAACAATTACACAACGATGGCCGCTGCGCATTTCATGAATAATTGAAGAGTCACCCAGACGTACCTTGAACAAAGATGTATCTGTTTGCCATGTTTTATTAACGTTACTCCAGCGTGCAACAATTAAAGTGGAAAGTGGGCCGCTCTGCTCGAGTTCACTGGACGGTGGTGTTTACGCTCTGGGCCCAACTCATCAGGGCAGCATACAGTAGACATTCATCATCGCCTTTTCTATTTCTGTACTACACACATACACACACACACAGCCATCTGTTGTTTCTTATAGGGTAGCTTGAGCCTGTTTAGATACAACTGTTTGCTGCTCCTGCCCCGTGCTTCGCATGTTGTAATTCAATTGTATCATAATGCAAAACACTTGATGTAATGGCGCGTGCAACGGTGACGCAGGGTGAAACTCTGAATGCAACCACGCTCAGAAAGAGAGCTGTGTTCAGCCGCTTCTCCGGATAAAACATGGCCGTGTTTTCTAACTGGGTTGTGAAAACGGTTTGGACATAAAGAAGAAGATCAAGGCAACAGAGTTTCTGAGTTGAGCTGTCAGCTCTCTGGATGTGAAAGACAAGACGAGCTTAGAGAGAAGGTCACCTGCTTGCGAGTGAACATGACAGCTACAACGACCAAGACAAAAGACTGTATTTGTGCCACTGGACATCACGCCAGGGAGCTTCACAATTTATGGCTGACCGCATCATTGTATAACAAGACATATTTGCACTTTCCACTAATAAGAGGCTTGATTAAAGCTAACATTGAACTTGTGGTTCTTTACCCTGGCTGATTGCCTTGGCTCAGAGTTATGCTATATCTTTTTGAATGTCAACGCCTGGCTATTTACATTCCTCTGCTCAGCATTAAAACTAATTATAATTGATCCCAACCATGATGAACAGGCCAGCTGACTCGCATTACTGCTAATACAGCCGTGCTTCTAAAGGGGACAAGGACACTGGAATAAACCCATCCCTGCGTGTTTACAGCCAGAAGGCCCTCACTTGCAGTGGAAGAGGAGAGGGCGCGCACGCGCACACGCACGCACACGTTGGACTGTCTCCCATGCTCTCCAGGTGAGGGAGACGAGGGGCGATGATGTGATCAGAGTTTCATTAAGATGTGTGTGCATCTCAAGTCGAGTCCCATCACGGAGATGTCTGGCACGTCTAATAAACATCAGCGCGGAGGTGTTGCCACTCGTCTGAATGTTTCGGGGACGTTAGACCGGCGGGGAACCTGAGGGCTTCGTGCGGCGATGTGCCGTGCCCAGGGAGCAGTCTGTCATGCTACAGTCAGGCTCTGATGGTGACAGGGAAATCTTCAGCCGGTGCTTTAACCATCGGCATGGAAAACAGGAATGTGTTCAGAAAAGGATGTCATGGCAGAATTTTACATTCCAGAACTTTGTATTTCTTTGAGTTGAGAATATTTTGTTTGAAAAAAA
>BROE01000022.1:9335866-9356002 GCA_036571765.1 Plecoglossus altivelis
AAGGGTGATTCAAGTTCTTATGGAACAAGCTGAACTGGACATTAACCACCCATTGCTAATCGCCTCGCGACGTGTTTACAGCCAAGCCGAGCAGTGTCTCGTACACTTAGCAGTGGAAGAGGAGACGCGAGCAAACGACGGACGCTCTAAACATCGTTGCCTGCGCACGAGTTAAATGATAGTGATGCCTACAGCACGGACACATGATTGGTATTAGACTGCTACTCCTCCCATGCTATCCGCCAGGGTAGGGAGACGAGGGGACGGATGCATTGTGACAGAGGTTTACATTAAGATGTGTGTGCACTCTCAGAGTCGAGGTCCATACGACTGGGAGATATGTCTGGCCACGGTCGTGAATTATAAAAATCAAGCGCGGCAGAGTGTTGCGCACAACTTCGTCTGGAATGTTTCGGGGACGGTTAGACTGGCATGGAACCACTGAGGGCTATCGGTGGGAGCGATGTGCCGTGACCCAGGAGAGATCTGTGCATGCTAGTCCGGCCTGATGGTGACAGGGAAATCTTCAGGCCGGTGCTTTAACCAATCGGAATGGAAAACAGGAAATGTGTTTCAGAAAGAGGATGTCATCGGGGCAGAATTTTACATTCGCAAGAAACTTTGTATTTCGTTTGAGTTGAGATCAGGTTTTGTTTGAAAAAAAACAAGGCCATTATATTATATAGTATATACTATATACCATATAAATAATAATATATACTGAGATACCTATAGAAGTATTTGATTTATTTCTCTCTCCTCAGCTGCCTACATATCCAAGCTTCCTCTCATGTGAGTCATTAGCCAGCCAGGTGGCCATACTAGCATGCAGGCAGACAGGCAGACCGGTAGACAGGCAGGTGAGCGGGCAGACGTGCAGGCAGGCTAACAGACAGGCAAGCGAGCAGGCTGGAGAAAAACAATTTGGTTCAAGGAAAGATTCGAAGCGGGCTGGAAGTCAAGCAGGAACCGGCATGATTATTAATGGCAACTGTTTGAGTTGGAGATTAAGATTCATGGAGGAGGCTGTGGAGGCAGGCGTCAGAGGGCTCTAAGCATGAAGGATACGCTCAGACACTTTGACCACCCTGCTGCTGTAATTGATGACGGCGGCTATGGTGATGTACGTTAACGTGGAGTAGAATGGAAGGAAAACATTGGGAACGGGGTGAATCGCACCTAGGAAGGAGTCTTCCATGAAAGCCTGCATTCCACAGAAAGAGAGACTGAAATAGAATTGTGATAATGGAGAGGTAGATAGAAGAGAGGGAGAGAAAGAGAGAGAGAGAGAGAGAGAGAGAGCGATGAGAGAGAGAAGACGGAGAGAGTGTGTAGAGAGAGAGAGAGAGAGCGAGAGAGAGAGAGAGAGAGAAGACTAGAGTGGGCAGCTTGAGCAAGCAAAGTACCATGACATCAGTTTGGCTGTAGGATTTATATCTTGTCAACGTGAACTCCTCCTCCCTCCTCCAGCTGCTGGGACAGGGGGGGTACGATCCCTGCATGAAGACTGATAGCCTCCGCGATGGCACTCTGAATACAAACGCGCGAACCACAAGGTCACGCGTTTAGCCGGGGAGTGGAGGCGCTTTAAGCATACATGCATTTGCCACAAACCCCTTGATGTGCCATGCAGATGATGAATGAAGGCGTAGTGTGAAGGGTGTTCGCTCGAGGCGATCGGGATCGTGAGGAGACGAAGGTGGAGGTGAAGCTCAGCTCAGCTGCCTGGGTTTGGGGCACGCGGCATCTGGACCAGGAGATCCACAGTAGCTTCGCTGCGAGTCCCTCAAGCACACACACACACACACAGATGGCAATGCCAGGGGGGTAAGGATGCCCCCCAACCCTCCTCGCCCCCCCTCGGCCCCCCTCCCCATCCACAGTATAGGCACGGGCCGGGACAACTCAGCAGTCTATGCGGGGTGTGAGACAAGCTAAAGCTTCCCCTGGGGCTAGCGAGTCTGCCATTTAAATCATCACACGACGCAACTCCTCCTCCAGCGCTACCACTTAGCACACACCCGTCGGTGGTCCTGCCCCCGAGTAACATTCACTGCCAAGGTCACAGAGGACGGCGGGGAAACTGAGCTTGATGGTTGTTTAGTTTGACAGGAATACACAGTGATGGAAATGGAGGTGGAATACGAAGTTGTATTTGATGTCTGCCAGTTTTGTTGATGTTTTGTTTGTTCTTGGAGACTGTAATTGATGTGTCATAGGTTGATACACTATGGGTAGACTGCCTGTTCTTACACGAGATACTAATTGAGACCTTCTGCTGTTGTTAAGTAGACACAAACAGATACAAATCACGAACGGTGTAAAAAAAAAACCTTTCTTCACCACATCATTGAATAGCGCTGGTTATATCACCTGTCCAACCTTCCAGGTTCCTCGGCTAGCCTGTCATCATGTCATGACCTCAGAGTATCCAGTAGCCTCAGGTATGAAATCATTTTGTATGCCAAGACAATTATTGTTATTCTGCCTCTGTTTGAGCACCATTCTAATGAGTCTGCCTCAAGCCCAGCTAGTCCCCATTTGAGGGACATTTTTGAAGGACATTTCATGCATTAAGGTTACCTTAACTACTACATAACTATGTAGAGTAGCAATAGTAACAATGCTTTAGTTACACACCTTAGTGCTCGCTGTTTTGTTACACTTCACTACGGTGAAGTACAAGTGACACCGAACACGGAGGAGGTTGGGCTATACCGGGGTACTTGTATACCCTTGCGCGGCCATACAACCATGCCTTTGTAATCACCTAACACCAAGGCCACCTGTTGCTAACCTTCAAAATGGCTCTGTGTCCTGTGACTAAGGTAGCTCTGGGTGGGTGTCAGGTCAGCCTCCTAATGATGCCTCCTGGTCAGTCTGTCCGCTGGGGTCAGAGAAAAGCCAAGGTATCTCTGGACGCGTGCCTCGGTTGCTCTCTCTTTCAGCAACGCTGGGGCTCTGGGATGATCCTTCCCTCTCTGCGGCATGTGCCTCACCTTTACATACGCCCTGACCTTCACTGATGCATTTCTGCGCGGGACCAACTAACGACTAATCTGAATCGAATCAGTCACGGTTCGTATTTAGCTTTTAGCTTCGACGCCGTCTCAGAGAGCCGTCCCATGCTGTCTGATCCATACAAACTCAGCCTCGTCACCTTTACGGGTTCCTTTGGGGAATGGTGAGCCCTCAGAGAGGCTGGTATCAGACCAGCCTGCGTCCTGCAGCACCTGCTGCTCTCTGTAGGCTTTCCTTTATCCTGGTGTCAGCAGCGCCACTCACACATGGGGGGCGACGGGCAGGGGGATTATGGGTAATGAGGTGTGTGTCGTGGTCAGCCGGATCTTCTGACGATAATGTAGGAAAGGGACTCAGAGGGGGGGCAGGGAGGATGGAGTGGGGAGGGGACGGAGGGCGGGAGAAAATGAGTGCTCATGGGGAGGAAATGGAGGGAGAGATTAGAGGAAAGGGGAACGGTTAAATGGAGGAAGAGAATAGGGAGGGAGGGAGGGAGGGAGAGGGCAGGCCTTGCTACCCCTCCTGTGACATAAGGTCAAATGTTGCAGGCTGTGCTGATGACAATGAACTTAGTTCTGTAATATCTTCATTGCAGAAGGCAGGAGGCAGGAGGCAGGAGGCAGGAGTGTGTGTGTGTGTGTGTGTGTGTGTATGTGTGTGGACTGGAGTCTCCTGGAACACTTACCCTGTTTAAACAAAAATAGACCCCCTCATCTTTCATCTTTGATATGACAGTAGGCATCCCCCAGACCTGTCACAGAGATAAAGAGACAGAGAGAGTCCAGCTGGGACTCCTCATCACCTCTCTGGAAATAGCACACCAACACTTTTCTAGATCGGTCATGTTACATCAAGGCAGCTACACTTGATGTGAACGACTGTTGTTATTTTACGACGACAGTTGTTCTTCAACAATTCGCAAAATAATTGCCACCGGTTGCTCTCTGTCTTTAGTCTAGATTTATTCAATTAAGTAATTTATGCATTTCTTTTCTCAGAAACCAATTGTTGGAGAAGAAATAATTCAAAGTGGCATGTGATTCTCAGCAGATGTCTTTCTTGGGGCTTAAAGTAATTGATCTGTCTGAAATTCCTCTGTGCTCTCTGTTCAGAGTGCCAGGCAAACCGACTGTTGGGTCCAGGATAGGCATCGCAATTTCATTCAGGCAAATGGTTTTCCAGTTTTTGTCTTGACAGTGGCCAACAAGCACTTTTCTTCCTGCTTGTCACTGCATGGCATTCCTCAGAGCAAGTGTTAGCTCTCCTGTGGCTGGAGATGGGTGGCTGGTGATCTTAGGCTCCGGGTGGTGGCAGCAGTAACATCATGTGAATGCAGAGACAGGAGACAGGAGAGCAGAGCAGAGACTCCACTGGACCGGTACTGTCATCACGATCTCATATGGTTATTGTTCAGCTGCTTATTAAATTGCGCAGCAGATGGACCACTAATCTGGACTGTGATTACAGTCACCGTTTGAAACTCATTCTTACCCACAAGCCCTGTCTCTAGGGTGCCAAGGGACAAACCAGTCAAACTCTCCCCTCTAGGTCAGCAGGACAAATTCCATATTTTCTTTCATCTGCTAATCCCTAATCTCTGGATCGCTTTTTTGAAATTAAACGACCAAAACCGAAGGTCAGTAAGAATGAGCTGGTGACATATCAAGAGAAAAGGGTTCCCTTGAGTCTTAAATGTTAACATAGAAATGTATTCACCCGAACCACCGATGCTGTTATCTCCAGGTTCACCGTGTTGAGAATCCCTTTTTTTCACACACGAAGACTAGACTCCTCTGGCTTCCATCTCTTACCCTAAGCACGTTCCCCAAACTGAGGTTTTGCCAATGTTTACCAGAGGAAGTGACATTTGCAACTTTATTTAATTCCGACAGTTACTGGGTATCAGTCTGACCTTTTCTGACGTTCTACGAGGACCAATAAGCCTGGGAGACCTGGACTCGCCTCTCCACTTTATTGATGTTCAATAAGCTCACAGCCACTGTTAATGGAGTCATTTTCTGCAATAAGGGTGAAATGAACGTATAAGCAGCACAAACTGTGCCTTTTGATTCCCGCTGAGTATTTGTATATATAGATTAGCTAATTGGATAAAAATGGATGGAATTACGTCTTGAGGTTGGCAACCGGTTTCACAAACATTGAACGCTCTTGATGACACACACATGCAGTGTGGATCGTACCTATGTGCGTCTAGCCATGTCTAGTCCCACGAGGATTACACATTGCGAAAGGTGTGGAAACCTCACCAGCATCAGAAGTTCTTCAGGTCTTCCTAAATAGGGGTGATCCAGAGAGATTTAGACCCAAAGGCGATTATACGATTAGGCAGCAAGACGCGCTGATCTTTACAGTTTGTAGTCAGTGGAGAATCTTCAGCATTTCTCACTGGCGCCGGTAGTTAAGCAGTGGTCTTTACAGAATCAGTACAACACCACAGCAGCTAGGGAGATGGATCAGAAGGGACCAGAATACTGCGTGTTCCATAACAGAAGGCCAATGTCCTTGTTAGTGTTTAAGTAGGAGAAATCGTGACACCAAGACTGCAGAGAAGCATCCCTGGGTTTACAAAATACAGACCTATTCTGTCCAGTCACGTACCTGCAGTATGTGGAGTGTGACGGAGGTTTATGTGAGGGGAAAAGTGTTTCATTTCTGTGGTAGAGTGGTTCTGATTTTTGACTGACGGAGACAGTCTGTTCTGTCAATCGAAAGCAAGGTCTGACACAAGAAGATATGAAATATTAGACTTGCGGGGCAACTGAAAGATTCAGTGGCATGATAGATATTTACTGTCTAAATTGGATTTTGGTTCTATTCTGTGATTTGTGGTAGGCACAAATATAAAGCATTTGTACATGTACTCATCCTATCTTCACAGAGATATCGCTCTCACCTATGCAATATTGCACTGATTTACAGCGAGGCGATTAGAAAAGCAATGAATACTGGAGACTGAGTTTACACTACAGGAAGCAAAATAATCTGAAATACTGCTACATTGCCATATTACCAGTACGATATGTGACCATACAATATATCCATGTTTGAAGCTGTGTTTTAAACAACGTACTGCCAGGGTGTCATAGATAAGCCTGTGTATAATGTGTAAATCCCCTGATGTCTCATAACAAGCTGGAAGGCTTCTATGCACAGCAAATAAATGAACACAAGTTAGGCTGAAATACCAGGCATGGAGATGGACATGGATGTTGCCTGTGGCTCAATGCTCCTATTCATTAAGTATATTAGAAATCTTGAATTGTGATTCACCGCCTCAATCCATCAATTGCTGAAATGGAAGTCCCCAAGGATAAATTAAATCAAATCGCAGATGACAAATAGGGGAATAAACCAAAGCAAATGAACACAGCGTGATATCTTTCCGTTCCTGTGCCTGTTAAAATAAGAGATTTCAGACATTTATCAGTGATCTGAAACGTCATGGAACAACGAAGGTTCTTTATTTTACTCCAATATACCCGATAATCCCAATTAGAGAAAGCCTGGTAAATACGGTGTCTTGAACTCGAATCAACCAATTAATTTATCATTGAATAAATCAGTCAATCAAACAATTAATCAATCAATCAATCAATTGACTGACCGACTGACCTACCCACCCTGCCACCCACCCACCTACCTACCTACCTACCTACCTACCTACCTACCTACCTACCTACCTACCTACCTACCTACCTACCCATCCATCCATCCATCCATCTGTCTAGTATTATATTTAAATGATTATGTACAGTTTGTTGACATCTTGAGCATACACAAAATGGAGCAGGCTTAGCCCACCCCCCCTTTCCGCCACAAATACACACACACACACAGTCATGCACTTATGCGAGGGTGAAATCTGCACATACTTCCCTATTCTACGTACAGCACAGGTGGCTTTGCTGTGGTTCACTTGGCAGTCAAGACATGAGCTTTCAGTGGAGATCACAAGTGGAGATGAAAACAAGCCAACCTTGCAGCGACAGAGAGCCGGGGAGTCGGTATGAATGCAGGGTTCTCCACACATCTCTGGCTACCGCTCCATATTATACAGGTGTCTATGTGGAAGTATTCAGCAGTTTATTGAAGCACACAGCCCGTGTTCATGGTAGCTGATAAAAAAAAGGAAGAAAAAAAAGAAACTGTCCTTTTCACAAGACTGCATCTCCCATAATGCCTCTGTAATCTTAGTGCGATACCCTGAGGGCGCAATAACTGTTTATTACTGCTAACCCTGCTTTATGATCTCTCCCTGCGCACTCTTGAGCCTCATGCTAACGCTTATTGAAAACACCTAGTGTGGCCGTAGATCACACATGAGCAGCGTGGGCCGCACCACCTTACCTGCTGTCTGCCTTCGCTCTCAATGGGTGCATTTGTATGCTTCCTCTGCCTCTTGCAATCTCACACGTCGGAGACATTGGAGGCATTGTTGTAACAAGATATCGTTTGTCTTGATATCCCATGTTGCCTTCGCATTTTGTTCTCTCCTTTCGATTTCAGGTGGGGGAAAGGTGGAGGTTAATGATAGCGGAATAGATAGAATAGAGCATACGTTTGGCCTCAGAGCACTAATACTGAAGTGCTGAATATGAGATAGGGGTCGTCCATTTATTTGCCACTCAGAGGCAAATGCTTGACGGAAGAATGGAAAGCTCACTTCAGAGAAGAATGTAGAGTGAGAAGTTAAACTGAAGGTAGGTTTCCTCTTTGAGGAAAGCTGTCTTCAAACAGACAGGTGTGTTCCCATGACGGTGGCAGTTCATGGGTGAGTGTGTGACAAGTCTCTAAGAGGAACCCGCCACCCCTGTCAAGCCCATGGCTTCCTTGTCATCCGGAAAGTTCCAAGAAAAATCCTGGGTGACAACATGACTTGGATCGAATAATAATGTGGCATCTTCGGTTTGCCAAAGCTCCAGACTGACTGTGTTTTAGGGACCTGACTGTGTTTCTGATAGCTGATATTCACCAGCAGTGTGATCTGCAGTACCAGTCAGCACCAGTCAGTATCAGTGCTGAAGAATGAATATCTGCCTGTCCGTGGCAATAAAGAATGTCACATGCTGTTTTTGTTTGTTCTTGATTCTTGTTTATTCTCAGTCTTCTTTCACTTAAGCCATTATTCGTTGTTGCAGCCAAGGCGTACAATAGGGTGCGCGTAAACATGTGCGTGTGAGCAGGTATGCGCGCGTGCCCGTGTTCCCGTGTGTGTTTGCATGCATGTGTGACGGTGAGTTTACGTGAGGGGTGGGGGTGGAGGTAGGCTTGCAGGCAGCGCCAGCTGATGGGGCAGATGGCTGGTGTCGGTCGTGGGGGTAAGGTGTTTGATGGGTGGATATGACTGGCTTTAATTACTTGTCAAGAGCGTTGCCTGGGCTGCAGCTAAAGGGGTTTCATCCACCCAGCGAGGCTCAGGTGCTACCTAACCTCTCCTGCTTTGCTGGCCAGACTGCACATTTGCAGTTTACAGCTCAATGGCCAGGGACTGACTCCTAAATTAAAGCCAAAATTGGTATGAAGTGTAAAGTCATACACCCCCTCCAAAATAACAAACACAACTCAAACATTTGCATCAGAATTAAATGATTGTGATGGACATAATGATGCAATGGATGACACGCGCTTTCGTTGAATACCGACAACCTTATTATTGGGAAGGATTCCCTTCTCCAGTGTCTCCTTAAGATAGCAGTTGGCCTGATGTTCTGTCCTGTCGCTGTCCTTCCTTTTCAGTGTGTGCAGGCACGGAGAACAAGCTGAGCACGCTGTCCGACCTGGATCAACAGTACCGCACCCTGCGCAAGTACTACGAGAACTGTGAGGTGGTGATGGGGAACTTGGAGATCACCAGCATCGACCGCAGCCGAGACCTCTCCTTCCTCAGAGTAGGACCTCTCTCTCTCTCATCCTAAACCCACACAACGCTGAACCCTTGTGTCTTGCCTGGAGATATCCCCCCCGTGGGGATACCTCTCTCTCTAACTCTGTTGCCTAGAGACACCTGTATTCTTGGATGTGTGTTCTCCCAGGACCCTGATCCTTACGCCCCATAACCAAGACTACAAATGTCTCTCCCTCTTCAGGGGTTTGACTCGGTCTCAATGCCCTAAATGAAACCATGAAGCATCCCTATATTTTGCCCTAGCCATCATATACCTTTACACGGGTGGTGGACCTAGAATCGAATTTGGTGTGGAATTTACCGACATTGACAGAAACCTATTTACCTGTTCGTCTGCTCATTCAAGAACTGAACAGTTTAGTAACTAAACTGTAGTTTCAACCCCCCAGTACCTAATCTGACTGCAATTGTCCCATAGTCTAACTGTCTACCAGTCCACAGTCTGATTCAAAAGTACAAGAAGAGGCTATTTGGGCAATAAAAGACTACGAGGAAACAAAATAGTCTCTTCTCAGACTTGTCAATTTGCATAACTGAGAGATTAACCTTAATGTGATGATTGAATGTGATTAAAATGGGGGCTTTTGTTAATAAAATAAAAACTGTATTAAGGTATAATCACACCAACCAACCTCACACCCCCCACACACGCCCAAGCACACATACACACACATACGCACACACATACACACACACAGTCTCTCCTGAATCAGGTGTGTGACAGGGCAGCAGGCCCTGTAATCCAGGGTAGTCCAGGGTGATTGGATAATGGAAGGTCAGGGCAAGGCAAGGCAGCCTCTGCAGTGGAATTGCTGGAGGAGTGAGAAACAGAACACCGTTTGATGTGTTCAGCTGCTACTGTTGACCTCTGGCACCCTGCCTTTTCAAGTCAGCCCCCTGGCCTCACTTCTCGCAGTTTTACCTGGACCACTCTCCATCCCAGTCTGTTCCACTTGGACGGCCCCTGGTGTGGCGCCTGAGGGAGTGACTGTGGTAACGACTGGATTGTTTGGAGACGAATTGGGCTGTGGTGGGCTGAGCAAGACTAAAATACACACTGAGGACACTGATGGCAAACAGAAAGAAGAATAAAGTAACGTTAAACCTATTTATGCAGGTTTACGGGAGCCGCACCAAACACTGATCAGTGTTTGGCTGGACATCAGACATTGCTGGTAACACATTCGATCCAGGTGCTTAGATGGATAAGCAGTTAATTAATGGGCGGTAAGGCCACTTAACTCCCTATTAGTTAGTATGTCTAATTAGTACATAAAAATATAAATACACATCTAATGCTTATCAAATGCACCGGGTTGTGAAGTCTAATCCTAATTCCAAACTCTTCTACCTTAAGTTATTTAGTCATTTTCTTTCTGACAATGTGAATCTGGACCTATAGCAGTATGTCTTGGCAAAGCGACTTTACTGAAGTGAATAAACATGCATGGTGTTATTTTGTGACTGGCTACAGAAGCCACACACCATGTGTTTGATACTCTGGCTGTTCTATTAAAAGCCGTGTGGCCTATATGAGAGCGGCTCAGCGACAAGGCAACAAAACAAAACCCAGGCGTTTAAGGCTCTGCGCTCCACATAACGAAACGTACAACTCAATAGCCTTACCCCCTGCCACGGAAAACAAAGCTGAATCGGTGGTGGTGGGAGGGGGGCAAGGGGAGGGGGTAGTGGAGGTGTAGCATGTTATTGCTGTTTCCCTGCTGAGGTAATGGACCTGTGGGATGTTGTTTGTGAGTGGAGAAGCTCTGGTGGAGCCATCGTGACGGCTGTTCCGCCCTCCTCACCCTGCCGCCGCTGACTCTACCGGGGCCATGGCCGCGCTGAAATGTGCTTCACCTGCCGGTATTTCACCCGTAGACCGTTCCTATCCTCCCAGGGAGGGACGCGCCTAGATGGCGTACAGTGGGAGGGGATATGGGGGGGGAGTGAGATGAGGGTGACGGTGAGGGGGCTGTAGGTCGTTGGTTACAGCCGGGGAAATGCTTGTTAGTGGCTTACATGGCCACCTGGGTGGCTGGTTTTTTCACGGAGCGGCTTCCTGCGGTGTCTGCATGCAAGGCTCCTGGGTTCCCGAGGCTGACAATTAACAAGGGTTAATTGAACATGCTAATGAGGAACACAGGGTGCCACGCGGCGAGGGAGAAGGGCAAGGTAGCGTGTGTATTTTTGGGAAGATTATTATTATTTTAAAACACATTAATAACACGCCTCCCCCGGGCACTTGCGTCAGATGAGGAAAACTTCACCTTGAGGTGGAATAGAGAGCGTGGAGGGAGGGAAGAGCAGGAGGGAGAAAGCTAGCAGGCTAGCAGCTTCCCTAGCTAGCCTGTCTCTTGGGTGATTGAAACTGATGCTTCTGCGCTGCCTTGCTTTTTAAAGATAGCCAGAAGATTGATGGCTGCTTCCCAAAGACCCAGAACAGCTTTAGCAGTAAATAGAGTCCATCTTCCAGACTGCCTGCTAGGTTGATGAATCTAGCCCCCTGGTGTGATTAATAACTGTAATTCCTTCCTTAGACTGCTTTTTTCTCCACCTTACGTATGAATTCAAGCTGAGTGCTCCGTGAGTGTCACACAGTCACGCTGGATGTATATCCTGTGCCTCACTTTTTGGTTGGATAGTTTAGCTGCTTCAGATAAGCAGGAGGAGAGAGTTTAGTCCCAATGGTTCAAACATCTCCATAGAAGCAGCTGTTAGCATGACTAGCCAAACAATCCTCTTTTAGCCCCAGGCAGAAACGCTCTATCAGTCCCCCGCCTGGTAATAGTGGCACCCTGCCTTGTCCCTCTACTAATGGACTGATAGGATGTTAATTATACCACTATCATTTACAAACGGAAACGGTAAATATTTCCATTAGGCATCACATCATTAACTCCACGATTAGAGCGTGTACAAAAGCGGCGAAGGTGGAGCTTCAAGAACAAACACGAGCATGTTGTGTTGCCATGGCATCGTGTGTAAGACTGCCGCGTACCCCTCTCTGTCACTTTCTCTCTCTACCTCTCTTTATCTCTCTCTCTCTTTCTCTCTCTCTCTCTCTCTCTCTCTCTGTCTGTCTCTCTCTCTCTCTCTCTCTCTCTCTGTGTTGCTCTATCACATTCTAGGTTCGTCTTTATATACTATGTCTATTGTGTTTGTCACATTCTTTCCTATTCTCCATTCCCATACAACAGACTCCTCTTTTAGGTTAGCACGCTTAAGCAGAGTGTAATGGCTCTGGGAAGAATGCATGGTGGTCTACTTTTAGAGCCTTTGATGTCTTTTGATGAGCTGAAGCGGTCACTTAACCCGCAGACTGGAGACGTCTGCACACTTACTGTGATGGCTTCCAGATGGAAACCAAGCCGATCCATTTACAGTTCTGCTGGCGTCGGGTATCTGCTGGTATTACTGTAGTTGTCATTTTATTTCCATCGTAACCGAACAACGACAGCACGGTTCATCGTTTTTCGCAATAGATTAATTTGCATTCTGCACGTGTATATTTGGCCCAGAGCACTTGCACTTGATGGCCTAGAGGACCCAATTTTAAGACGCATACTGTATACAAAGAAGCCTTTTGTCTCTGGATATTCATGCCCTTGACTGCCCTTCACATTCGCTCTACTCCACTGTAGCAATCCTGGGTGAAATATTGTAATGGTAGGATTCAAAAAGCTGTAACCTTTTAGGTTAACTCTAACATCACATGGTGAACTGAATGGCGTCTTGTCACTTTTTTTATGGGCTGTGACAGGACAGGTCTGGTTTGGGTCAGACAAATTTAGGAGGTATCGAGTGAGGCGTCTCATAGCTCATCAGAGCAGTGTTGGAGCGGTGTGCTCTAGAGAGAAGGGGGGGGAGGCAATGAGAGGGTAATGAGTCTGGAGAGCAAGCAAGAACAGAGCAGCCGTCATTTGAGGCAGTCGTTCCCTTGCGCTTTCACTCAAGATAGGATGATAGGCCAGGTAGACAGAACTGGCATTCATTAATGACAGCAGTCAGCCAGCCCTCCACATCCAGATAAGGCCTGGCCTGACCAGTTTTTTTCTTCCTTTCCTTTCCCTCTCTCTCTCTCTCTCTCTCTATCTCTCTCTCTCTCTCTCTCTCTCTCTCTCTCTCTCTCTCTCTCTCTCTCTTGGTATCGTCCTCTGTTTTCTCACTTTCTCTTTCGCTTTTCTTTGAGATTCTCTCTCTCTCTTTCTCCCTCTCTCTCTCTCTCTGTCTGTCTCTCTCTCTCTCTCTCTCTCTCTCTCGATCTTGTTCTATTTCTCTCTCCTGGTATGTCTCTCCCTCTCTGTCTCCCTTTCTCCATCTCTCTCTCCCTCTTTCTCACCTTATCCCTTCGGAGATGGAACTTTTGACAGGCATATTTGTCCCCGAGGCGTAGTTCATAAGGCCTGTTCTAGATGTGCATCTCGATGAGTGCGGCTTTCCGGGGCCCCCGCGTCTCAGGCCCCTTCAATATTAATGAAGACTGATTAAGTGTTTGGGAGGCCCTGTCTTTGAGCCTCGACGAGATTGGATTGACAATTGCAATTAGCGTGCTCTCAAGTTCATTTCCATCACTTTAATTTGACATGAATAAGGACATTGAGAGAGAGCGCCATGCACGGAGAGAAAGGGCGACATGGAAAGAGGGAGAGAGGCGATGAAGGAGGTGGCGAGAGATTGGATAGGGTCAAAGAGAGGAGAAGTGAGGGGGGAGAGTGATATAGAGAGAGGATGGGGATGAGAGAAAAGAATAAGAGATTAATCCTGGCTGGTGTTTTTTATTTTATTTTTTATTCCCCTAGTCAGGCCAGACAGTGTGTGAGATCCCAAAGCTATATATCAACAGCCATTGGACACCTACAGCCACCTAGATGGTCTTCAGACACATATAGTGTTTATCTATCCAATCTTATTTCCCCCATGTGTGCCCCCACATGCCCCCTCCTCACCTGAAACATCCATCAGCTGGATGTGTGTGTGTGGTGGTCATGGCAGACACTGTTGGAGGGACTAAGCAGACGAATGCCACCACCAGAAGATTGATGCTCGCTGTCCCTTTCAGGGAAGCATTACTTCAGCAGGCAGTGGGAACTAGTGGGAGCCCGATTGGATTGGTTGTGTGTTTGTGTGTGTGAGTGGGCTAGTGTTGGAAAGTGTGTGTGTGTATGTGCATTTGTGAAAGGGGGTGTAATTGACATGGAATGTGACAGAAGATAACTTGCTCTTTGGCATTGTGACAGTTGCTTAAAAACCCTACCACCTTGGAATCCTTCCTTCGAGAGAAACCGGGCATGCGTGTAGGTGTGAGTACACACGCATGTGTGTGTGTGTGCTTGCGTCTGTGTGTTTGGGTGTTTGTGTTTGTGGAGGCGAATGGGTGGGTAGGTGCATGTTTGTAATCTTCAAGAGGTTTAAACTGTTTACAGGATGACTGACAGATACATTTTCTGTGTGTGTGCTTCTGGTCTGGTCCGGGCCATCTCGGCTGCTGTCTGTCAGACACACAGGGAGAGGGAGAGAGAGAGAGAGAGAGAGAGAGAGAGAGAGAGAGATGGGAAATGAAAGAAACACCTCCAATTGCCTCCTCTTCCTCTTCCTGATTTACTCGTTATACTCTGTGGCTGTCTGGGAGCCACCCAGGGGAATATCTCTCTCCAGCCATCTCACACACAAGTACGAACTACACACAAACTTCATTCTTAGTCTCTCAATCTCTCTATCTTTTACTTTCCCTTCTTGGTTACTCGCTTTTCCATTTTTTTTTTCTTTTATGTTCTCTCAGTGTCTCTCTTCTGTCTTACTTTCCCTTTTCCTCCTCTCTCTCTTTCCGTCGCTCACGGCTTCTTTCCTCGACCGCAACCTCCGGCCTCCAAGCTATAGGGGGCAGACCGCATATTCCCAGTCCAAGACTGACAGGACACGACCGACTTGTCGATAGTTCCTCGAGGAGACCCATCCATTGGCCGGCCCTGGGTGTCAGGAAGATGCATGTACTAGATCCTGCTCCGAGTGGGATACAACACCCCCTCCCAGCAGAAGCTAATGATGCTCCAGCTGTTGATTGACACCTTCATTAAAGACCCATCCATCATTCAGCTGGGACGGCTGTGGCTAGCTACATACCCCCCACCACCGTGCGCACTAGGAAACAGGGACAGACATCACGATGTTTAAGTAACAACATGGCCAGGACATCTCAGGTCACTCTGAATACAGGGACGCCCTTTTCAGACAATAAGTCACCTTCATTCAGTTCAGCAGGCAGCATGAGGTTTAGGCAGTTACGTTCTTTGCACATATATCAGTTTCTCGAGCTTACGAGCTGGAGGGAATATGTTAATCAAGGGCCCGATTTAACAAAGTGCTAAAGGCATAAATGGTATAAAATTGTTCGGGGTTGTAAAGCTAGCTAGCTTTTACTGGCCCCTTTAGCACCCTTTCCAGACAGCCATTGGAAGACATCAGGTACGGTCGGTTGTATACGGGCTACGTCCAGAAGAAAGCCTGGCTCAAAGAAAACGCTAGGCAGTGAGACAATGGGACACGTGCATACACGCACACGCGCGCGCTCACACCCTCACTCACACACACACAGGGTGATACAGAGACAGACTTGTCGAGTGTGCGCTTATCACAGCAGAACACCGGCTAGCGTATAAAAGGCGTTGAAAGAAAGCTGAACTGAGGACAATGGAACCTCCCTGGCTGTACACTTAGCCCCTGGACCCCCGAGTCGTATCTCATCCCCCTGTGCGATGGACAAAAGGTGAATGACAGGGACAGAGAAAGTTTCTCCGGCAAATTGAAATAAATTTCCACCCAAGCCGTCTCTGTCGAGCCTCAGAAGGATGATCTGTGTTCAGGCAGGCTGGGGTACAATGGCTGAATGACCCTGGTGTGCTCTTCATTAGCCAGTGAACTCTGATAACAGCTCTCTGGAAGAACAGCCACCAGATCAGGCCGCTCTTCATTCACTGGGCTGATACACTGGCTCGCTCAAGGGAGGCGCGGAAGGAGGGCCTGCAAGGAACCTTGAGCTTGTGGCCTGAAGCCTTTCTTCTGTGTCTGTGTGTGTTTGTGTGTGTGATGTGTGCATATGTGTTGACTGCTCTCTCCTTCAGATTCTCATATATATATATATGTGAACACAACCCACATTCTGAGATCTGTTATGACCCAGCCTTGACCCATTCCTTCCCTCCGTCCCTCCCTCTCGCTCTCTCTCTTTCTCTTTCTCGCTCTCTATCTCTCACCCTCTGCATCCATCCCCACCCATTCTCCCTCTAATACCTGTCAATAACATGATCAAAGACATATCAGGGCAATTATGTTTACAGTATAAGGAAATACAAGGCTTTGATTTCAATACAACTGGGTTCAGTACGGGACCAGATGAGGCCTTGAGGGGAACGTTGAAAGACGGCATGGATAAACACGGGAAATGAAGAATAATTCTGTGATAAAGGGAAAGAGAGAGGGAGAGCGGGCCAACAGCTGGGGCATGGTGAATAATTTAATCGCCAAGGTTTGTCCACAACATCTACAGCACGGGCTCAGGTCACAAAGACATGATCATGGTTGCCTGGGGTGACGGAGGATCCATCTTGTTTTGGTGTGTGTGTTCGTATGTGTGCTTGTGTGGTTGTTTGTGCTCTGTAAACTGCGGACTTCCATCCTACTCTGTTATTATTACTGTTGCTTCCTTGAGGCTGTGTGGTTGGTTAGACTTCATTCTGCCACGGGATAATCATGATTGGTGGGTTCTAGTGTCTTAGCATGACCTTGTTTTATCAAAGAGATGGGCTGGAGGGGAGAAAGTGTGGGTAACTCTGGAGGTGATTTGGTTTTCTAAAGGAGAAATACCCCACTGTGTTAGCATCTTTACCGTGTTCTTTTCTTTGTACATTTGTCTATAGTACATCGAAGGTCTCGTGCATGGTTGTAGTCCTCGTGGCAATACAAATCCTATTATCAAATTATCTTGCTTTACCCAGAATCCCCAGCTGTTTCCACATGTTCTTGCTTGTTTCCTCCTGTCGTCTCTCTCTTCCTCCTCCAACTCTCTGCTCCCCCTCTCGCAGAGCTAACTAGTCACTGTTTGAATAAAAACTCATTAGGATTACATAGCCATTTAGCTAAGTGACATTGGGTGTAATTGTACCATCCATCAATTCCTGTGTAATAACACACTCGGAGGAGCTAAATGTTGATTAGCCCTCGGCCAATTTCACTTGTGGCTGAAAATAATGACTGGGGAGTGAAGACTGCAGGCTGGGGAGAAATTGGCCTCCAATGGTGCGGTCAGAGGCACTGACCCACTGAGGCCAAATTAACTTCACAAGGAAAACAAACTAACGCATTGTTCCTAAACTCTAAAAGCTGATTTGGTATGGTCAGATCCAGCCATAAGCGCTCACTCTCGCTGTCTCTTACTATTCCTTCCTCTCTTTCTGGCGTGTTTCTCTCTCCTTCCTCAATACTTTTTTTTCTTCCTCTGAGGGTTAATACAGCTGAACTTAGTTGTCAGCCACGTGCTTGTGTTTTGTTATTGCTTAATAAAGACAACCAGGGCCAGTCTCATTGCCTGCCTTGCCTCTGTGGACCTTCTCCCTTCGCGACGACCCCCTGAAATCCAATTGCCTGATTGTAATTACTAGTGGAACCAGGCATGGTAGAAGTCATTAATCAGGGCTACCAAAAAGCATTGAGATTGTCTAGCTCACTGGCTTGTGCTCAGGCATGTATGGAGATATTAGAGTCTAATAGAGCGCTTGCAGAGGGTAGACGTATTAAATAGCTGCTTCCCACACATCTTCCCGGTGGTCCACGTTATAAGGTCCAGAGGTGTACCTACAATACCGCTATCCTATCAGAGCTGTGAGACATCTTACACTGTAGCTTACAATACATGTCACTCGTGGTTCTTGACTTTCGCCAGATGTCCTGTTTAATTGGTAACCCACTTTAATTCATTCATTGATTTTCTTCTATGTTCCAGCCACAAACATGTTTTTTACTCAGTCTTTTCCTGTTTAGGGGTCTTTTTAAATCTCGTTCCATGTTTAATTCTATTCTTTCGTTAATCTCACTTCTTACTCTCGTCTGTGTCCTGTACAGCGGCTTGTAATCATTACCAGGCTACCTTAACATGGGAGTCTTTGTCCCGACCCCGCATCCCTCCGTCTACGGCTGGCGTCTTGATTATCGAGCAACGATGTGACGGGATAAGCTCGGGAGGTAATGAATGGGGTTAGATGTGAGATGGAAACAGAGGCCAAAGCTCTTGACTTCATCGACAAGCTGTCTGTGTTGCTCTAGCAGAAGTAACACGCGGCTGTGTCTCCAGGTGAGAAGTTGCGAAAGCCTTCCTTTGGAGAAGAAAGAGAAACAGACTTTGTGAAGACACAATCCGCTGCGAGAGCCGTGATGAAAGAAGGAGAGGTTCTTCAAGGATACCCTTTTCTTCTTCCACCCAGATGAGACAAACTAATTGAGTTGCTCATCAGCTAATGATGCTGTTTTATAGTGTTAATATCCCTCTTCCTGACAGAATGGCGAGTAGAAAAGAGGAAGGAACTGTCCCCTTGTGAAAGAGAAAGGGAGAAAGAAAAGAGAGGGGGGGAGGGGGAGACAGCGGGGCTGAGGAGAAGGGAATGAGTGAGACAGTGATAGAGAGAAAGACGGAGAGTGGATGTGAAAGAGGCTCTGCTAAGTGTAATTACAGCCGTTTAGCCATAAAATCAGAGCCTTGCGAGTAGTCCAGCTCCAATCAACCAGGATGACATGTCTTTATCATATAATAAATCCACAGATGGCTGATAATTACAGACTTTTGACTACTTTTAGGCAAAACCATCGTTCTTTTTCGAGCTGTCTCCGTGCCTTTCATTGACAGCTACAAGGCAAGAGGGAGATACAGAGAAAGAAAGATAAAGAGCATAATAATTAGCCAAAATCGGAACGCCTGATAGTCATCGTCAGCTGGAATGTTGTGGCGGAGGAGAGGAAGAAGACGGCGAGGTGCGTGAATACAGAGGAAGGCTCTTTGCTGTAATGTGGGCTGTGATCGTCTGTCAGACTGACCCCTTAGCAGCCTTCATAAGTGATAGGATGCTTATGATGACATTAGCTGCCAGGCCAAGGGGCCTTTGCTCACCTTAAACATCACCCTCAGGCCCCGGGACAGGCAAGCCTGTTGTAAATACTAGCGCTCCAAGCTGCCTGATATCACTCGGGGCTCGTGGGAAGCCCCCTGAGATGGTTCTAAGCCTTCTTTAATGCCTGGTGATTACAACAGGCCTCCCAAAGACATCAGCCATTAGGCAAGGATTTACACACACGCTTGGGGGCTGTTCACACACATATACGAATGAGACTGTTAAATTGGCTGAACCCAAATTGAAAGCTAATTTTCAACGGATCAAAATAACTGAAGGAGTGCCAAAGTCTGACTCATAAACAAGCTCTATCGGTATATTCAGTATAAAGATCAATACCAGTGCCTACTGTACTGTGGTTCTCAACACTGAGTAACCAAGAAAATTCTGAAAATACAGATCGTCAAGGTACAGTCTAACATGTACCTCTAGATTGCATTCAAAAGTAGGAATTGGCCAAGAATCCAATTAGGTTCCTGGGAACTTGGAACTTAATGCAACATTGGATCTTAATATTTTTTTTTATTCAACATCAATAAGAACCTGCAAATGAGTGTGTGTTTAGCACAAATCAATTGCATTCTGTCTCTTTTGTCGGTTATTGAACGTGAATCTTTTCAAAAACACCCGGCAGACAGCCAAATCAATTCAAAGTGCTCCGGTTCTGCTGTGAAACTTCAGACTCTGAATTAACCAAGATTGTTAGTCAGAGAAGCTGATGGGCCTCATGCCAAAGCAAAGCCAATGTGCTCAGTGCCACTGTGCCTCGGCTGCCGTCTGTTTGGACAGACAAGTGGGTCAGAAAAGTGAATCCTACATCCCATCTGGATAGATGGACTCCAGTCCATTATCCCTTCTCCATCTAATCTCCTCAGTTCTGGTCAGCAGGTCCCCTGATTTTTTCCCTCTTGGGCCTCTTGGGTTATGCGCTCGTCAATCAAAACGACCATTTCTCAGTTGCGGATCTTTAGTGGACTTTTGTCGATTTGGCACTGTGTGCCCACTAGGCCGTGAGCAGGGGGGGGGGGGGGGGGG
>BROE01000022.1:9356790-9405318 GCA_036571765.1 Plecoglossus altivelis
CTCTCCTCTCCCCCTGCCCCCCCCCTCCCCTCCCTGCCACACAAACCAAAAGCAAATGTAGCCAATAAAGTAGTATGTGGCAGTGGACTGAGCCTGCAGGTGTTTTATATTGCCTTGGTGAATTATGCAGTAAGGAGTCGGGGGTTGTCTGGCGACCGCCCTCCAGCTGGAAACAATGTGTTGTTTGCTTTTGGTTGTTTTGTTTTTTTGTCTGTTTTTTTTGTATTTGTTGTTTTGTGGAGGGTTTATCTCTATACATTTACCAAAATGCTTAGACAGAAATCTGATTTTTTATAATGGATAGTCATTGAAAACCAATTTGTCTGGAGAACATACTGTGGCTGAAACAAGCCTTGTTCTCCTGTAGAGATTAAGGACATCGTTGTCGTCTCGGTATCTGCATATTTATAAAGATGCAGACGTTTGTTCGATAAAAGTATAGTAGCAGCTCTGCTCATCTGTCTGAATGGTACACCTATATGCCTGTATACCTAAAAAATATATATAAAAGCATGTGGACATGTGTGTTTCATGAAGCCTACTTTACTGAAAAAAGAGATTAGCCCTACATGCATGTTACATGCGTGACATATCAGACACACCATCTCCCCTGGTATGTATTAGCATAACGCTAGCACACTAGGGATTTTTTATTGGAGATGTTATATTACAAAACCATTTGGAGTTACATTATTTCACAAGGGCCTGCATTTGTATAAATGCTCTCAATTCATTCTGGATACATAGTGAAGTGTGGCTTTGTTCATTGAAATGCAAAACCACACATCTTTTACTCCTTTGAATAATATCTTTAAATTGGGTTTATTCAAGACAGTCAGACTGGCTGAAACCGCAGAGAGAATTCATGAGTGTTCCGAACAATGCTTTGGCCTGGTGGTTTGTGTCTGAGACGACATTGCACAAATACGCCAATCGTTCCTTGAGTAGGTTTATCAGTGTTGTTGTTGATGTCCACAGGGAGAATCTATTCAGTCACAATCAGTGGTAAGTGACTCTCCAATTATTGCTTTATGCATCCCAACTACACCCACGGCTCTTACCCTTGGGGGCCACACTCATATCTGAGACAGCACAACCTTGACAGCGCAGTTGAAAGTCAACAATGATTAGGTCTTTGACAGAGGCACCAGTGCTTGGGCATTATCGGAGGATGTGGTGAATCATGTTAACACAGAGAGCGAGACAGTAGACGTGTTTGTACTGGGAATGTCGAAAACGATTTTCCCTGTGTGTAGAGGAGTGATGGAACGCCTGCTGGGTCTGGCTCTCTGAAGGCGTGGCTCCTAAGGGTCCTGGGCTTTTGGGACTGAGGCCTGATTAAGTGGGAAGTTGACCGTGGATTCCGCTTGTTGGTGAGGCGTCCTACCCAGAGTGCCGTGCGTAGGAAGGTGATTATAGTCAGATTAAGACTTGTCGCAGAATGTGCAACCGTAATTGAATAATCGCCGCTCACCCAAACGATCCCTCGGCGGACCAGCTCCTCATCAGATCTGTGCAATATTAACCATGACACGGGTGTAACCAGGCTGGTAATTAATGCACTGAATCAATTACAAATTACTCTATTTGGAGAATTCCCTGCAGGAGTCCAGTCATTACTCCACTCTGATGGAGTCGTGGTCCCACGTGGACAACGAGAGAGTGCCACTTTCCCTTCCATCGTCTTCTGTCAAACTCATCTTATTGCACAGAGCCTCTGTGTAAAGATACTTCGGATTCATCAGACAGACTTGCTCCGGTTTATGTGTCTGCAGTGACGGAGTGAAATCTGACCGTGGCATTTAGGCTGTCAGAACTCAAGGCTGTGTTCTCCTGTTTCGGAGCTCTGCTCAGACAGTCTTAACTGCGCGTGAGCCCTGCTGCGAAGAACAAGCGGATCTCACCGCAGACACTTACCTACAGTGGCAGGAATGCGTGGTTATGGAGTAAATACAGTGTCTCTGCTCTCCTGGCATAAATGGTTGTGATATCATACAGTGAGTGCACCGCTATTCATTTTTCGGCTGTGCTGGAAGTCAGCTTTGATGACAGAGTGCTTTCAGCTCCATTTGGGAGCTGTCAGGAAACTAAATGGGAAAAAGGATGAGAAACTGCAGAGAGGGACGGGGAGACTGGAGTCTGAGAGCGAGAGAAAAACACAGCGACAGTTATCTCTGCACTGCGCCCACGACTACTAGACGGAAGCAGCGATGGTTTCAAAACCCAGTGGTCTTGGCTTTTACCTGTATTTAGTGTGTTAAACGTTTCAGTTTAAGGAACAATCTTGACATTGACTCCATAAGGGCTGTGACGCTGAATAAATGGCAGACGGTTGAACTTAAACATCTGGTGGGTCAGAAAGTGTAAGGCTGCTGCCAGGGCTTTGCTACTTGCCAAAACCAGACTCGTGTATCACTGTCTTTTAATGATGATGTAACTTCCTGCTACATTAGCCAATGAAAGCCAAATCTTTCCAATTGTCTGTACATAAATCCAAATGGGTTCAAATGGAATCCATATTGAAGTCATAATTACAGAAAATAGCTCTCAACTACGAACCTATCTTTGCAAACTGATTGATATTTCAGTCCAATACACTAAGTGAAAGAGTGAGACAGAGAGGGAGAGAAAGAGAGAGTGGGAAAAAAAACAGAAAAGAAGAGATCATTACTAGTCAGTGAGGGAAGAGAGAAGGGAAAGGAAGCATCATTCTGGTGTATGTGGGTGTATATGAGAGAATGGGAGAAAACAGGAGTGAAAACGAGAGCGAGGGAAAACGAACAAAAGAGCGAGGCAAGAAGACGCACAGTTATTCTTAATTACTGTGGTGCCAAATCGATAGGCACTGTGGCACGGTTCATTATCTGAAATGTGATGGAGAGGAGAGAAATTAGCTGAGCCGAGTGTTGGGAAGGCTTGAAGACATTGTTGGGAAAATCAGAGGCAGTCACCTGTGGCTCTGGCACACACACATACCCCCCTCCCCCCTCCCCCCCCCACACACAGGCACATGCCCAGCAGTGGACTTCCTGACAGCATCCCTGGCATGCCTCTGGTATTCTCTCTCAGCCACCCGGAGAGGAGGATGAAAGCCAGAATCCGAGCTACGGCCGTCTCTTCAATCCTTCCATCGCTTTAATCAGGCTGCCTACCACTTAATAGCAGAGGGAATCAACCTCGTCCTCTCCCCTTCCTCCACACTTGTCCCGCCCTTATTCTCTCCTCCAGCCCCATAGTGAAGGGATGAAAGGTATCTGTTCCCACAGGGGCCCGCCTGCTCATCCCAGCCTTACAGAGGGCCCCTGCTCTGGCTCCTAATAAGCTCCACGCCCACAGAACAGTGAGCCTCCCTGGAAACACCACTTCATTAGCATCCACCCGTAAGATCAGCTCTGAGTGGAACCTATAGACATCATCAACCTTAATTGAGCTAAGTGTGGACCTTATCAAATGCCACCATGCAGAACAACTGGAATATGGGCGTAGATCTCTCGTTGGGAAGATGATTAAGTGGGTACTCTTGTGCTGAAAACGTATTCCGTTTTTTTTTTTTGTTTTTTTTTTCCTGCCGGGAGTATATGATTGACGTTCTCTGTTGGAACACACTCTCACCATCATATCTATGTTATGCACTTTGAAACAGAATACGCACATGTACAGACATACGGATCCATGCACATACAGACTGTGTATCTTCAAACGTACTGACACACTGACTCACAAACAGACACGCAACAAACTGCTAAGATTTTGAAATGCAGGGAAGTTGTAATGTGCTGTTTCCCAGCACGCCAGCGGACCTTCAGATATCCTGATTGTCTATCAGGCATTGGAGGAGCCAGATGGTTTACAAATGTGAAATAGTTGCCCCTTCCAAAACAAACTGAAAGACTCCATTAGGAAACGCTGACTCAATCTCTTTCAGCAGCTGTGTCGCTTTTATGGCAAGTACTCACACTCTTAAGAAAAGGAAGGTGATTTCAGAAATTGAGTTTTCGCAAACTCAGAGGGTGTCAGTATGGCACGAGGTTCCCAAAACATGTTAAACCACAGCTGATAGATTTGCTCCTGTTGTTAATGGCGATGTTCCCTTGATATACAGACCCTACAAGAGGGTCTCGTAATTGTCTTTTTGCATTTGATCAATAAGGAGAAAATCAAGAAGCCGCTGCGATAAACACACACAAACCAGAACATACATACATACTGTATGGAAAGTACATAAACAGCATATACACATATATGCTATAAAGTATACTGCACGTGTAGTGTGTAGTTATATGTCATCTGTCGTGTATGGTGATATGTCATACACGTACAGTGTAGAAGTACATGAAGAGCATGCTTATTTATGTTTTACTGATACCCCTTCCCTCTCTTAGCTCACCCAACACAGTGCGGCATGTTATGAACTCATCCGGCGGTGATGTATGCACCTAGTGGGGTTTACTCATCAACATGTCTGACAGTGGAGTGGCGCAACTGTCACAATCAATGAGAATCAAGCTCTCTGAAACCCCATCCCTTCTCAGCTGGCGTGACTCTTCCACTGCGATCCCCACTTCTCAAAGTCATCAGGTTCCTAATGTGTGGAGCAGAGGACACAAACCACTAATGCTACTTCATCCCTTGCTAGTTCACATCCGCAGGGCATCCATGAGAAATGTGTCCGGAGGTTTTGCGTGTTACTGTATTACTGAGAGGAAGTGATCTAACTAGCCTCTGCACAGCACCAAGATAATTAAACATTCATTACCACTAACCGGACAGTCTAGATGATTTGTAACACATAACCATCTGGGAAGTTGTCCTTGGAAACTGGTTGGAAAAAGGACAGGAACTTAATTTTTTCTGCCAAATGCATGGAAGGTGATTGGATGAACCATCTGTCTATCTCCATACATCACTGGAAAACTTCAACCCACGACTGCCAGTTGCTCCTCAGTGACAGATTGGATCGAACCATCGTGGTTGTGGCACAAGCAACTAAAACAGAACAAACAACTTGGAGCTTAGAGCAAAGATCGAATCTCACGAGGCTGCAATCTCGCAAATCCAACTGTCTTGCCCTGTGACCTTACAGTAGGAGGACCGAGAGAATGAACAGACAGCCGGAGCTCAGGGATCATGTGTCCATCTATTCTCCACCCAATCACACACACCCAACCCCAACCTCGCCTGAGAGTTCCTCTCAGAACAGCAGGGGACCCAACCCATCATAGCGGCATGACTGATGAAGCGATGCCAAGGCATGCTGTACGCTCACACATATCCAGACACGTTTACCTGTTTGACTTCAAAGATGGTGCACCATCAAGTTGTTTGAGAGATAAAGAATGCAGCAGAATCTCGTACCAGGCTTAGAGTCAGATCAAAGGCAACAACAGCTCCAGGTGTTTGAAGTGGCTCCCATTTGAAGAGTCCTCTAGACACTCACTCAAGCAGGTAGAGAGGTCGGTGCAGACACCTCATGCACTTGCTCCAAATCAATGTGGGTACACCATGTGATGTCACCGGCCAACCAGAATGCACCAGTGGGAGTGGGACTCCCACATGTTTGTCTGAAAGTGTGTCTACATCCCAGGCACCGTCAAATTCGGTCTTTCTCTCTCGCACACGGATACACGCACAGACGCGGAAAATGGGCAGAATGAAAGTTTCCCCAAAGTTCTCTGCTGGATCTCTGCCTGGCAAACGTGCAGTAAAACTGTCTGGCAGTTACGATCAGGGACATCTTAGTCATCAGGACCTCATCAGCCTCATCACACAAACGCATCAAGATCTAGGAAGCTACAACAGCAGTGCAACGATGCCTCTCGCTATCATCGTACTTATGAAATGGGCTGAAATACGTTACGTACTGCATAACCTTATACAGTATGTAGGCCAATGCAGTTTTGAGAGTCATTTCTGAAAGCTGCAATGACTCTAGAGTATGTGTTCATATTCCATTAGTTCTATCCTCATCTGGCTGTGCAGTGGCACAGTGGTTTCTGTGTTGGGCAAAAGGGAGTGTGTAAACGTAGAGATGAGGGATTAGCTGTGCACGGGGCCCTAAGCTCCTGAGAAGTCCCCTGTCTTTGTCTACCTCACCCAGCACCCAGCCCCTTAGCCCAGGCAACCAGCTCAATATGTATGGTAATGAGAGGTAATCAGGCTAACGTGTGTTCAGTCCTTCCAACATGCTAATGGTGTCATTACACTCTTATACACCCCCCCCTTTCCCCATACACACACACTACCTCCACCTCTCTCTCTCTCTCTCTCTCTCTCTCTGTTTTTCTGAACTGGAACAGGTGGAGCTTTAATTATGCATTAAAATATACCGGGCCCCTCTACGATCCACTTGACTGCTTTCCTCCTTCTGCAGTGCCCACTATGGCTGCTCTCCCCATCTCCTTCCCTCCAACTCTCAGTCTCCCTCCCTCTTTCTCTCCCCCTCCCCCCTCTCCCTCTCCTTCCCTCCCTCCCTACTTCCTCTGTTTCCAGCGTCCCTCCCCTTTAGAAGTTGAGGATTGAAGGACTCAATTTCAAAGCCGGGCACGTCTCAGAGTCTGAAGTGAGGGTTTTGTTCCGCTGGCACACTTCCGCCAACCAACGCCAGAGTGAAACGGAGGAGGGGGAGAAAGAATCCCCGCTAATCTAGTGAATCTGGCCGGCTCTCTCTCTTTCAACACTGTGACACACTGGAATATGTCCTCATTCAGCTGCTTCTCACTAAACCTCCTCCACCTCCACGCTCGCTTCCGTTCTGCTCTCTCAACCAGACTATTGGAACTTTATTCAATGTTCGGAGCGGTCTGGAAAGCTAAGCTGAGCCATTGTTGCCTTACATCTCACTGGCCAATCAAGTCATGCAGTTCATTCTTGGTATTTTACATCCAGTGTTGAAAAGGTGGGGCCCCTTGGTATTTTATCTGAAATGTATCCAGGACAATGCTGGGTCATGTTTTATATTTAGCAAGTAATCTACGTGCATAATTGCACTGTGGCTAAATAGAGATTATACGGAAATTAATTATGATAGGAGTGAATTTATCACGGTTCGAAGTGGCACACAGAAATGGCATTGCAATAAATGCCTTATTGCATGTTTGCAAGCAATTCTACCTGATGCCTTATTCCTTGCTCCCTCCAAGAGTGGATATGGGCACAACCCCAGCCTTCTGAAACCTGGCAACCACAGGTTTATTTAACTGATCAGTGTTAAAAGACCACTGAGAAAGCTTAAGCCGTTAGCTTTGCATTGAACCCCAAATTACTGTGTGTTGTTTACTCTGGGCATTACAGAGTAAAAGAGGGATCTTGGTGCATGCGTGTGTGCGTGAGTACCTAACCATCTCCCATTCCAGGTCCCTGTGAGCCTGCACTTTGGGAACTATCGATCAGCTGGCTAGAAAATAACAAATAGGCAGAAGGGAGGGCAGTGAAGCAGGGCAGGAACTGAACAATAGCACTAGTCTCAGTGAAACAACATCATCCAGGTAATCCTTTAATTAAATTATCGGCAGTACTATAAAGGAGCCACTGTTATTCCTGATATTCCTTTCCTTCCGCCTTGTCTTTGATGCTGGTAGTAGGTTTTGAGGTTGCTAGGTAACTACTAGGAAGTCGGGGGGGGGGGGGGGTAGTCACCACTGGTGGTGGTGGGGTGGTGGTGAAGGTGATGGAACGTGCTCTGGCAATGAGCTGAGACTGTGGGGACAGAGAGCCAAGGAGGAGGGTCTGAGGCAGTCAGTGTGCCTGTGGCAGGGTCACTGTTCCTAGGCCCTGGACTGTCCCCCACACAGGATCAGCTGGAGCCCAAGGGTCATTAGCCAAAAGGATATTCCAGGACTGCTGACCTCCAACTCCACAGTGTGCTAGAGTGACTCATCCCCAGCCCTCTGTCCTTGCTTGGCTTGACACAGCACACCCGACCCTGTCTGTCTGTCTGTCTGTCTGTCTGTCTGTCTGCCTCCCTGCCTGCCTGCCTGCCTGCCTGCTTGCACACTGGCACAAAAGCATGGAGCCGTGTCCGGGGCCTAAGAAGTACTTATGCAGGCATGTGCACACAGGCTAAGCCCACACACATTCACACATGGTATTACACATCCCACTGACCTCCTACAAACACACTGTTTACTTAAATGGTTGACTGACCCCTAAAGAACCTGTAACACTTTACATTCGGGTTACAGCAACTATCATGTAACTACTTTGGTAAGGAAAAAACAAAACAAAACCATTGTTGGCACAAATGAATGCGGATTTAATTAAACAAATCCTAAGCTTTATTGGTTACTACAAAGTCTACTAAGGCACAAACTGTGTGTGTGTGTGTGTGGGGGGGGGGGTTGTGAGTCAAGGGGCAGGGGAACATTGTGTTACCAAAACAAGATCAAACAGAATCAACTTGCCATTTTAAAACCACTCCCAAGGCAAGGTTAACTTGTTTAATATGCTGTATACACCCTTAAACCACCATGACATGTGCCACTATGTAGCAGTTCCGTTTGTAGTTGCATCAAGTATTGTCGAAACTGTTATCAAGGAATCTTACAGAGGTCAAACGCACACACGCAAGCACGCACTCATGCGCACACGCACGCACGCACGCACGGACCAAATCTACCGGGGAAAGAGCCGCCGTCCGTGCCCATTAAGGGAATGTGGCGGATCATGACAGCGGCATGACTGCCCCTGCCAGTTCCGAGCCCGAGCCTGTCTGATGACGATGCCACCTGACAGCTGTCAGTGATGTGGGGGTCTGAGCAGCGCGGACAGGAGCACCGGCGCGCTCCTTAGGACTAATCTTAGCGTCGGACGCTCGCGTGTCAGGGAGGTTACACGTGGCGCCCAGGCCTGTTGCTGCGATTACCGTCTGCCCTGGTGCGAGGACGCTGTCCTAGAGAATGAGCCTCTGTCTCAGTTAATGACAGGAGCCAGGCTAGGGTTGAGGACGGCCAGTCACTTTGATTCATACCAGCTCTGGTTGGGTGGCTCGGCGAAATCTCCCCGGTCGTTATCTCTCTAAATGACGTGGACGTGTTAAGTGACGGCAGGCCTTCTGTTTCACCCTGGACTGGAGCGGAAACTCGCAGCCAAGTTTCAAAGTCTTTTCAGTGAGAAGCGTCCCCTCGTGTGGACGGCTGGGAGAAAGCGACCTTGTGACCCCCTGCGGGCCTCTTCATCGAGCTAATGAGAACCTGTTGTCTCGCTTGCTTTTGTTCTTGCATCGGCGCTGATGTGTTGGAGACATCCAGCACAATCCTGTCATCGGTAGTTAAGTGTGTGACTATATGGGCGTCATTTTGATCGGAACTGTCTCTCTCTCTCTCTCTCTCTCTCTCTCTCTCTCTCTCTCTCTCTCTCTCTCTCTCTCTCCCATAGTCCATAAGGGAAGTGACGGGCTACGTGTTGGTGGCACTGAACCAGTTTGACTACCTGCCCCTGGAGAACCTGCGGATCATCCGAGGGACCAAGCTGTACGAGGAGCGCTACGCCCTCGCCATCTTCCTCAACTACCGCCGCGACGGAAACTTTGGCCTCCGTCAGCTGGGGCTCAAGAACCTCACAGGTAAGGCCTGACGTCCACTTCTGTCTCGATATCCACCTGGACGTCTGTATTGTAGCTAGGTCTTTATCGCCCCCGGTGACCCAGCGTGACTTTTCGCAGAAAAAGTCTTGCTGGGGAGGATCAGAGTCCATTCGCTCTGCTGCTGAGAATAGTTTGATGAAGAATTTATCGTTTTGGAATGGAGGGTAACATACGGATTTGTGGTTGTAACTGTACGGGAGAGCGAAAGAGATAGGAATCTAAACCTGCTTGTATTCTGCAGGACCTGCCACCCACAGTTACTATTCAGCTTGGCTACTCTTTTCTCTGCTGGATATTACGTTTTGGTTCGGGTTTGGTCAAGGGAGTTCTGTTTTTATAATGAGCCACAAAACCAGGGATCAATTCAGAGCTGTAAATGATCTCAGTCGCTGGAAAATGCTGACATTTTTGTGAAGTAAACCAAAATAGGAAAAGTTTCCTGGGAAAAGGATTGCAATCAAATTGATGAAGTGAGATGTGTGAGATGGAGGCAAAACGTTTAAGGTCAGTCAAATGTGAACGAAAGGACACATCCTATTATGTTCAATTCATTCCTTTTTCGTCAACAATCTTTGAAGGATTCAACAGCACCGCCGCTGTCAAGCAGACAGAGTGATTTTGAAGTCATATTGAAAGTTCACATTTGAACGTAGTCTGGTGTAGATGTAGGTCATTCCCCTAAGGAAATGTATACAGGTTATACAGGTATAACCAACTGTGGCCTGGGCCTCATTTAATGTTGCCATCTCTGAAAAAGATGTAATACGCAATTAACTATAGCCTCCTATCATTCAGGCCTGAGAAAGTCACGCCCTAGCGAGCTCTTGTACGTGCGCTCAACATTTTCTCTGGGCTGTTGTTTCCTACCTAAAGAATATGGAGCCCAAGTCATGAACAGGAAGAAGAGAAAGAGTAAAGAAAAAACACAGATCGTGTGGTTTGGGATTGACAATCTGAGCACAGTGTGTTACGTAAGGAAACTCTCGGTGTCGCACCAGAATTCATTCAGTGAGCTTTGTAGGGCACAGATAGAGCAATGGGCTGGAGGCCCACAGCTCGCTCTTTCAGTGGCAGTGAATAATTCAGAAGGATTGTCATTCCTCCAGCCTGCCCAGTCCTTCCTCAAGAGCCCAAAACACACAAATACGCATTCTCATCTGCCACCAAGCTGACACACATCGTCAGGGAAAAAAGTCTCTGGGTATCTGCAACCCTTAAGCCCCCATCCCTTCCCCAAGTGAGATGTTATCCTACCCCTTGAATCTATGGCTCTGAGAAAATCATGCCAGCGCTCGCTTGCAGGCATCCACCTTTCTTTTGCTCTGCCTGTTTGTCTTCTGCCGTAGACGTAGTGTGTAGATGCTGCATGTCTGGGTCTAACCCTGTTGTCTGCACCCCGGTAGTCACCCTCCAGGGAGCTGAATGGGGGAGCGCTGGTGGTGGCTATAGAGCAGGTCTTGCTCTGCGAGTCCACATCCATGCATCACAATGCAGCTGACATAGGTGGCGCTGCATCCGTCGCAATCTAACACGACCGAGGTGGCGTGATCCATCAAGGGGCCTTTAATGCGGCTGTCGCATTATCCTGTCTGTCCTTTCATACAAGCACGCAGGAGATGTGTAAAATGATCAATAAAATCCATAAGCGACATATAAGAATATAAAGGTTATTAACTACACCGGTCCTGATCTAGGGTAGAATAAAACTGGTCCCTTGGTATTGAAACCGACCTGAGCCTCTCGGAGGTAGAAATTACCCAGGATAAAATCAATTTGTTGCAGGCATGTTGTGATATTGCTGTATTGATTTTCAAGGTAGGCTCTGTGTATGGGACTTTGTGAATGAATACTCACGGTTTGTGAGACTGAGGACCTGCGTCTTAAGATGGACTCAGCCAGACTCTGCCTCTCTTTGTTGCTCCTTTCAGTCAGGCTTAGACACAGACATCCTCATGAATATAAAACGTTAAACACTCGGAACTGAACAGGAAAAGTTACTCAATGTTTCGTCTGAGTCAGACAGTCACGTTCTCTTTCATCCCATCGCTCCCGCATACCTTTTCTTCTATTCTTTCTCTCTTTCACCTCCCCTACTCCCCAACTGCCTATCATTTTATATCCACGTCTCTTTCCGCAAGGACCTGGCCTCCCACAGACCTCCCTGCCCCCTACCTGCCCCATCCTGTCCCCTGTCGATCATCCTGCCTTTCTCCTCCCCCAGGATGTCCCTCCAAAAGCAGATGATCTAGATTAATTATACCTCCCCCCAGCTTGGGGGCCAGAGGTTGGGAAACGCCACTTTGCCTGACATTTCAAAATGTAACTATGAGATTTAAATTTAAGATACATTTTTATGCTCAGACGTTTTCTTCTATCCATAGATTTTATCTTCCAAGAAAACCAGTAGCCTGGTGAATTCATGTGGTAATTACTGCCTGCTAGGCCTGCAAAATAATAACAGCCTCATTGAGGAACAAAACACAGATAAATGTGTCAATTTAACACATTTTCTATTCTTTCTTGGAATGTTTTCTTTTGTGCGTTTGTGCCTGTTGTTTCCAAGTTTGCTAGGGGTGTGTTCAGTGTTGCTTGACAGTTTTGTTTTGTTTTTTCTCTTTTTTATTTTTATATATCACTAGCTGCCATAGCAGAGCTTGCCGAAAATGAAAGTATCAAATCCCAGTCCCCATCTGCCAGCCGTGTGCATGTACAGTACACAATCCCCTTCAATGCCAGGCCTGGATCCACATCCGCTCGCTCACTGCCCATCTGCTCTACCCGCTTCCTTTCTCTCTCCTACAATTCTCGTATCCCCTCTCCTCTGCTTTGCACTCCTCTTCTCCCTTCTCTTGTCCTCTCCACTCACACCCTGGCTCTCACCGTTGTCTTCTTCTCAATAGCTCCCTCCGCCGAGACGCACCCTTCATCTTCACACTCTGAAAGTATGCTGTGCTCCCTCATAAGGATCTCAACAGTGCGCTCTGTTCCACAAGGCCTTGAAGCGATGGCTGAAGGTGGAAAATCTCAACGATCAGACAGAAAACAGAGGTGGCTGCGCGCTGTTACGGAAGTGTGGTGGAAGTGTGGTGGAAGCGCGGTGGAAGCGCGGTGGAAGCGCGGTGGAAGCGCGGTGGAAGCGCGGTGGAAGCGCGGTGGAAGCGCGGTGGAAGCGTTTGCATGAGAAGAGGTAAAAAGGGGGACAAGGTGAAAAGAAAGGACGGGAGGAATCGTCCAACTTCCCTAAACAAGACCAGGGAGACCAATCAGAAGTGCCTAGTCTGACTCTCTCTCTCTCTCTCTCGGTCCATCTGAGATGGAGAGTTCCCGCAGGAAGAAGTCAAGATTGCTTCAGCCTGAGCCTCAGTCTCTGGCATTCAGTTCCAGCTCTTGCCTGGCAGCTCTCAGACCTCAGGTCGTTTCCAATTGTGTGTTTAATTGATTACTTCCTGTGCAATTACTCCTGTGTCATACTCAATATTTCAGCCTTCGGAGGCAGAAGGGCTCTTTTTAGAAGGACAACACTCATAGCGTCACGTTTAACGGCCTTTAATCTGGTTTAAGATTGCATATCAACACAAAGCGAGACATCTCTGGCTTTTGAACTGGACATCAAAGTGAGTTAAGGCCCTACAGAGACAAGTGAAGAAAATTACCTGGCACTGTAATTTGTGCTTCTTCATTGAACATTGAATTATCAGATTGATGTAATGACGATACTTCGTTGTCAGGCATTTTTCTTACGTCACAGTTTTTCAATTTGCAGAATAACAGAGAACACGGACTTTAGAGCTGAGAAACCCAGTGTGGCGTGTCTTGGCGAGACAAGCCAAATGGACAGTCTGGAGACTCAGACCTGTGGAGTTCCCAGAGACGGCAGACTGTGGAAGTCATGTTTGCGTTCAAAGAACAGACGATGTCATACCAGAGAGTCTTCTAGAAGATTCATCTGAAACAGCTAGAGGACGAACTTGCTGCCAGGCAGCTACGTTTTGGTATTTTCTGCTGTTTTTGTGTTTTGCTGACTGTTTTACTCTCATTAACGATCCTATGTTGGGATTACATAAACAGAAAACAGGATAAAGTTATGAAATATTAAAGTGAGAACAGCAGAACACATGTTAAATCTCTTCTGCCTGAAGCGGCTGACCTGTTCTCAGAGAAAATAAAAAGGCACGCAAAAAAAGTTGCTGATTACAAGCTAAACAATTTCCATGGGTGTTGTTCGACATATATTTCCGAGTGTCTTATTTTAGATGAAGTAAACGATTCGGCAAAGATTGGGCTAAGACTCCAATCTTCTATAGCCCTTTGTTGTAATTTCAAAGAAATCACGCAATATCACGTTCTCATGTCTGCCAATGTCCCGGTGCCCAAATAGCGGAGCCAGGGAAAGTTCCCTGCTACCCTGAGAATAACAATCCCGAGAAACGACGTTAGACCATGCAGCTATTCCCCCCATCCATTTGAAGAAAATAGGAGAAAAAAAGAACATATTGTCAAAAGAAAAACAAAGCCTTAGGAAACAAAGTTGAAAAACGGACGCGAAAAAAAACACACCAAAAAAATCCCCTTTTTCAGGATGACTCTTTATTTAACATGAAACTTTTGATAGCATGTCGGAGGAGGGAGAGATAGTGTGGTAATTACACAGAGATCAAATGGAGCGGCTGGTGCTAATGCTAATAACTGCTCTCCAGCCCAGGCCCCACGGAGGAGCCAGGCACATTAATAATGGATCTGGTGTCATCATTAAGAAACTGAATGATTAAAACATATCTCCCAGCTTCAAACGGCACTTGGCTACGGCTCAGAAAGCCCTATAGCATGGTCCCAGCTGAGCCTATGTGTCATAGTTTACCTATAGGGAAAGGTACACAAAGACTCAGGGACACGGAGGGGGTTAGAGCGAGACCTTCTGACCGGTCACGGCAGATCAAAACAAGTAATCATATATAATCGTATCCAGTCAGTTAAAAGCAGCCGACTGGAGGGACCGTATACGGCGATGGGGGGCCGTGCAGCGATAATAGGGCCAGTATTTCATGTTTTCTTGGGATTTTCAAACAGCTGATCAGTCTTTCTATAGAGCTTACCTAAGCAATCGGAAGCAGTCACCTTGACTTATGACTCTGATCTTTGACATGAGAGATGGAATGTAGAAAAACACACAGGGCCTGGCTGACCCTGGTTTCTCCTTGTATATGCAGCCCATTTTCTTCCCTTTGACTGTCGTTTGAGATTAGTGTGTTCAAATGTCATCTTGGGGGTGATGACATAGAACAGATTGCTTGAGAAATTGTTTTGAGATTTCTTTTCCTCGGCTGAAGGTAGGCTTCCGCTTGTCACATTTAACACCAATCAAATGCGTTTGCCGTTGGCTTAGTTGGGTTAATGTGCTCTCCCACTGCACAGTGGGTGTGCATCTCTGGCTGAGGTGTCACAGAGGTTAACGTGTGCGCGTGTGTGTGTTTGCGTGTCTGTGCGTTGGTATGTGTCTAAAATGCGTATCTGGAAATCGTGTACAGACAAATAACTAGAACTAAACTAGAGCGTGGCTATTGAATAATTCACTGTTGCCTTATCCGTGCGCCCTTGGGCTGGCTTAAGTGGATAGTAACTGGACAGACTGATGAGTCGTCATGCTGTACGCCTTCCGTGAACTCACCTTCCCTAAACCCATCTGCTGTAGTCCAGGACTGGAGGGCCTCTTGTGTACCTACTCCTCTCTATCAATCTCAAAACAACACTTCCAGCCCTGGATTAACCGACCAAAAAACTGGACTTTACCTCATTAAAAGTTAACACGAGCACGCAAGGAATTCTTCGGTCCATTAATAATCCAAGCCGTGTCCTATCTCCTCCCATTCTGTATCCCTAAAGCTAAGTGGAAGCTGCTACTCCATCTGATCCTCTCAGATCCTTCAGACGCAGCTATCATCAACTTCATGACACTTTGGCCAGCGACACCTGTAACTCACCAGGGCCTGCAGGGGTAGCTGCTTCCTACCCTGGCCATTCAGTTTCTAGTGTAGAAGGCCACCTCATCTGCCGAGCACTGAGAAATGTTAATTAAACACTTAAAGGGGGTAAGCCAATTATTTCTGCACCCGCCAATCATCGGCCTCTGGTTTGTGAAATGTCAGTGCTGCTTGAGTGGGCTGGACGGATTGAGGCGGAGAGGGGGGTGGGGGTGGAGAAGGAGGAGGAGAAATAGAGGGAACAGGGGGGGCAGTGGGGGTGTTGGATGGAGGCAGGAGGGAGGGAAGGAAGGAGGAGGCATGCGGTGGAATAATTAGGTTTGGGCTGAGAAGAGATGGATGTTAGACCGGGAGACCGACACAAAGGGCTTGTGGTCCGACAGGGAAAGACACTTTGTGGAATGAGAAGCTTACACATGTCTGCGTATGAAAGTCCTTTTTGTCCACAGTGTGTGCATGCGTGGTTTTTCATGGGTGAGTGTGTGCGTGCGCTCGTGCGACTTGCTGGTGAGTGCGTGCAACACACCCGGACCTCAGCCGGTATTGTGTCCGACATAACTGCCTATCACGGTGCTCGTAACTCAAGATGCGCTGTTGCCATCCTGTTATGACTGAATTCGGCACGTACAGTGTACAGGGGCGTGCAATCAGCTGGGGTTGCGTTTATCGGTATGCCGTGACTCGGAGCGAGCACATCCATGACAGCAAACACAGCAGCCTCCGTCCGACCTTTTGGTGCGTCCCTTCCCCACGCAGTGGCAGGTGTCTGGGGCCAGGCCAGGGCCTGAGCCTCAAACTCTGTCACGAACACGGCCAACGCTGCACTCTCTGGGCTGCTCGGCCCAGGCTGCGCACACTGCTCTCTTTGTGAGAGAAACTGGCACAGTGTGGACCTGTGCGCGGCTGGAGCTACCCCTCTCTCCCCGCGCTGCTTAATGATTCATGCATTTCTTTCTCCTTTTTTTGCACTCTGGGGCTTTAAAGAAGTAGAGCAGGAAGACAGACAAACAGACAGACAGACAAGGCCGACAACAGGCAAACAGGCAGGGAAACAGGTAGAAAGACAGACTTGCTGACAGGGAAACAGTCAGGCCATCCAGGCAGGGATGCAGGCAGGAAGGCAGGCAGCTACAAGGCCAGTGGTGGGTAATGGTACATGAAAGGCCCATGCTGTTGTGCAGATCCCCTGTGGAGCAGCCAAGCTCATCCAGGTGGATGTTAAGGTACGCATGAATTCATGAGCTATATATACAGAGCATGGCCTCAGCGCCAAACCCTTCAGGCCCCTCTGTTTGTGCAGCCCAGGGCCACTGAGACCTGTCTCTCTTGTTTGTTGTCCTCTCCACACAGCCGCGTCTTGCGCTGATCCGATGCTCCCTGTCCACCGGGAAGAATACGTAGACACAGATGATGTCATGTTCAGATTCTCATCACGAGAAAACTTCCTTAACACTCGCACACAGCAGAGGGAGTCCTTTTAAAGCTCTTCCACGGAGTGGCTGCCTGCTGGCAAGGCAGGCCCGGGCGTCGGTTCACATGCAGGTGCAGACACCTTCTTACAGCGGTGCTTTGACTCCTCTGCGTGCGTCCCAGAGAGCAGCTCATTCCAAACACTGTTGGGAGCTGATCAGACATCAGTCTTGATAAGCTAAGTGACCCTCAGTAGCAACAACTACAGCAGTCATTTTTCTCTCCTCTCTCTCTCTCTCTCTCTTGCTCTCTCACTCTCTCTCTCTTTCCCTTTCACGCTGTTTCCTTCTCCGTGTCTTCCTCGGTCCTCTGCTTGGATCCAGGGCTGCTGTAATTTCAGATAAACAATCATGGCAATTGTCTAGATTTTCTTGGAGGACATGTCTACTGTATTCATGGCAACGGTAATCTAACCCTAACCCCAGCCCCACAATTCATTGGACATTCTTAAATTCTATTGTTTCATAGTCATGACCTCTGTCTTATCCCAGCTTAATATGAAAATGTGGGAACACCCCCCCCCCCCCCTTTTTATCTTAAACAGATGCTCCCCTGCTCTGGATAATTCCGTGAGCCTTTAATCTTGGCCATTTTTCATAAAGATTCATTCGAAACAATTGCGTGAGGGAGGGGCAAAATGTAATCAGCCAGCTTTAAACACAATTACCCAGGAGAGGGGGAGGCAGAGAGGGGGAGGTGGACGAGGGGGGGGGGGGGGTTGTGGCCGACGCCCCTTGTGCACTCCACAGTCCCGGCGGTCCACACCTTGCTTACCGGAAACAATATTACCTGCTCCAGATGCCAAGGGGAGCTGAGGAAGGAGGAAGACCCAGACAACAAACAGGAGCAAACAAAGAAGAAGAAAAAAAAACCCACATCGAAATCCTATCTCTCAGCAAGGGCATGATCACAACACTCCCACACACTGTTACAGAATGGCATTGTAGCTATCCTCAGGGGATGATCATTTGTCTGCTTCTTGACAGGGTTAATACTCTGAGCACAGTGCAATGCACTGTAGGTTTGTGGGAAATGCAAGTAAAAGAAAAAAAATTGCTAATAGGCAAAAAATAGCAGGTTTTATTGCCTTGACTGAACAACACTGTTGGCCATTTTTTTTCTACCTGCCTTTCCTTCTCCACCTCTGCCTCTCCTTTGCTTATGGCCCAGTGGCCATATCGCTCAAATGTGCCAGACTATTTTTGCAGCATTCTTTTTCATTCGCCGCCCGCCACTTTCTATCAGCATCAACCTTGTCAGTATTTGAAGGAGATTTATCTGTCTGCCACAGCACTTTGTATTTATGGCCAATGTCATTGTTTTCAAGTGCTGTTATGGGGTCAAACTCTTGTTTGCCATCCAGTTTTCTTTCCTCAAAAACAGAACATCGTATGGTTAAGGATCTTGGTATTTGTATGAGGCAAAGAAATATATATATATATATATGTTTTGGAGTTGTACGTCATGACTTTGACAGTACAGATACTTTGTTGTTGTGTTGATTATGATGCCATTCTGCACTAGTCCTTCAGCCATGATAAAATCTCTCTCTCTCTCTCTCTCTCTCTCTCTCTCTCTTTCTCTCTCTCTCTCTCCCCCTCTCTCTCACAGACACACACACACACACATCCAGGGAAACACACCATTGCCTGAGCTTTCCTCCCTCTCCTCTCAGTTCTGCACTGAACCTCTCATAAAGCATCGGATGTTGCCAAGCTAATGCAGTAGTTCTTTTCAGGTCAATAGTTAAACATAAAAGTGCAATTACATTTGAATGGCCACTGCCTGTATTCTACCCTCTCAGTGTTAACGATATGAAAATAACATTCATTTAGATTTATGTGACCTGTTCTCACAGTTGACCAATCCAGTCCTAGACCCAGTGTGGAGTGAGGGAATAACATTAGTTACTATGTCACTGTTGTATTTCTGTGTTGCTCATTGCGTTTCACCTCCACCTGACCACCGGGTGTCCCTCCCTTTCAAACCCAATCATCTGGCAATACTAAACAGTAAAGGTTCTACAATGAAAGTCCCAAGAGAAGATGTTACTGAAAACCTCTTCATCTCCTCTCCTCCCATAATGGGATTCCTATGTGATATTTGAAAAGATGGCCAGTTATTTTCGTAGTTACGCTCACAGCCCTTTGGTGATGGAATGAAGGAATGTTTTTGTGTGGCTTTACTGGTCACAGTTTGTTCACGGTTCCTCACCTTCTCCCTGTCCTTTGCACTAACGTCATCCCCTTAGCAACTGTGCCTCACGGGCACAGATGGACCGCTGAGTGGCGTGGAAAGATGAGTGATCGAGGAGCTCACCTGTTTCCGGGTGAGTTCGGACACATGCGGACGCGTGTCCGTACACGGTACACAGTACACGCACACTGACTGACATGGCACAGCCGGCTTCCCTAATAGGAACGTCCGTTTTCCCTTTGCGAAGGTCCCCTCCGTGCAAACAATTGTCTTGATTATTGAATATCGACGGGGAACATTTACAGGATACCAGTGTAAAAGGTGGCAGTTTATTTTAGCCCTCCGCATTCTCTAGAAAGGAACGAAATGTTCTGCATCGCAGCGTAACGCAATTTGTGTGTGCAGGCGCTAAAGGTTTCGATTGTGTTTTTTAAAGGAGCCTGCGTGAGCATGTGTAGGATTGTACTGTTGAACTATGTTAACATTTCAAACAGATGGGTTCTCCTTTTCTCTCTAGCCATGTGTATCTAACGTGAATATTGTTCAAGGTGGGGCCCCTCTGGGATAATAGTTAATTAACAATGCTGTAGGCAAACTGAGGGAGATGAATTTGTGGTTCTGTTCACACATCCTTGTAGGTACGTTTATACGTGGCTGTGTGCGTGTGTGGCCATGTGTGTGTGTGTGTGTCTTTGTGCGCGATTGCGTGTGTGCACCTCATATTATAAAAGCTTTACTCTTGCAAGGACTCTATATTATTTGCGGGAAAAAGTAAGCTGTTTATGGATTTGAGTGTTTGAACACGATCCTCCCATATATAGATCCCACTGCACATTGTTCAGCATGTGGATACACTGCATTGCTCTCAATTAATCTATTATGATCTGCTTGTTATACAACACAACCGCATGCACAGCATTAATAAATTCCTATCGAGCCGTTCATGTATTTTTTCCACCACTTTAATCTTCATATCTTTCTCCTAGTCTTAATAAAATGCATCCCCACTCTAGCAAAGACAGAAGAAGCATTTACCCTTGAAGTAATTGGCCTGCATGCATTTGTTCTGCTATCCTAAATCAGGGGTTATTTCCCTCCTATGGTGGTGTGGTGAGCAGCAGAGATGTGCTTTACCACACTGGCTCTGGGGACCACACAGAGCTGGCATCCTCAGCTCTGAATGGACTAATTAAGAGACCATTCTCAACCCGTTAAACAATCAACACACACACACACACACACACAAACGTGTACAGACGCACAGACGCACACGCACATTACTCAACTCATTTGCTTGGCTTTTGCTAGCATCAGCTAGCAAAAGCCGGATGTGCGGTTTTTGGTTTGTGCCTTTTCGAATATGTTTGGGTTGTGTTCCATTGGGTACATCAGCAATGAATTATTTATGCTTACTGCAAGTATTAACCGTACACAGACAGATTCAGCTTTGTGAAACATCTCAGCTACAGATTTCTTGTTATATTCAGGGACACGCAGTTTTAGTCTGGCTCTTAAAGAGAGGTTGCTGAACAGTTCCATATGGAGAAGCTCTTTGGAAGGCGTGACACACAGACCACCCTTCACATCCTAACTGAGGAGGTCGTGGAGACCATCTCAAGCACGGACAGCTGTTACTTGGTACAGCGTCTGCAAGGTATCGCATCCCGTTGTAGAGTATAACGAGAGCCAGTTCCCATCCGCTCCAGAGCCACTCCACACATCTCTTGTCCTACACAGCACACATCCCACATCTTATGCCGTCTTCTGTTAGCATCTTATGCTAAAGATGCTAGCCTTGGATAGAGCTGCTGTATTTATAAACTAGGATGCCTCAACTGCCATGATGCTGGATGTTACCTACTGCATATTCTTGATGAACGTTTTTTAACCACTACTCCACACATATTTTTCTGATGCCTTAGTGGAAACCTTGTTCTTTTGAAACACTGCTTGTTCGTTTTTTTGTTGTTGTTGTTGTTTTGCATACTATCACCCTCTCTACCCATTTATCTATGGTGACAGCAAACATTAAACTGAAACCCTGGTGGTCAGTGAACATGCATGATCGTTCAATACAAAGGTCAGAGGTCAGTTCATCCCTACATGACCCCTCTCATCTCCTCCCAGCACCAGAAACTCGGCCGTACCAAAAGAGTAGCGCTCTGAGATGTTCTATTTTGTCCCCTTATTTGTTTGTATTTTTCGACTCCTTCTCCCCAACCCCTCCCCTCGTCGGGCCCCCACCCTTGCAGCGGCCCCTTAGCGAGAGGCTTGCGTCCCATCTGTCCCCCTGGCGGAACGGCCACGCTCCTCGCATGGACGAGAATTCATTGTAGCGGTGAGCGCCGAATCTCCTGAACGTCACCGCCACCCCACCGTGGTTGGGAGAAGAAGAACACATAACAACATCAGTTCCTATCATGTGTGGGGAGGGACAATTGAATCAGACCTTTACTGAACTATCAGGATGACGACCCAGCCCGTTGTTATGAATCCATCTTAGTGTCTCCTCTCTGTTGTCAATCCGACACTAGACTGGACAGACCTGTAAACATTGCAAATCTCCTGCAAGATGGTTTTATTATTTGATAGTCTGGATTAACTCTAACAAGGATTTCTCAGATCTCCGGCATCATAACAATCAATGTTGCCCTCTGTGTCCAATCAGGGGCCAGGCTTTGGCCTGGTGGGAGGAGCAGAGGGTGCGGTGTGGACAGAATAATGCAAATTAGGAGCAGGAAGTCTTGTGCCATCGTCTCCTCCCTGATGAAATATTAAATTACTAACATGTTAGGCCTGCTGTCTCACTTGTTTAAATCCAGGATGGATTTTGCCTCACAGGGAAAATTTAATTGTTTCATTTGTTTGTGTCTGGTTGTGTATTATTTCTGAGAAGAAGCAGGAGACTGGCAAACAAAAAAAAGTAGATTATGATTAATAATAACAGCAATAAGACAAGGCTCAGTATGGCTTCCCTGAAACAACATCAATCATGTCTGTCTGAGGATCAACCTGTGCAGCAGGTCATGTGACTAAAGCGCCCTTTGAGAAATATTGGGAATGTGCGTGTGCCTATCCGTGTTTGCGTGTGTGTGTGTCTTGCTGTCTGTGAGTGTGCATGCTCATGTGTGTACTGTATTGCAATGTATTGACATTATCTCTAACTCTTCGCTCTATGATTTCTGCCATCCCTTTAGAGATCCTGAATGGAGGGGTGTATGTGGATCAGAATAAGTTCCTGTGCCACGCGGACACCATCCACTGGCAAGACATCGTGAAACACCAGCGCCTCAGTCCTGTGGTGGTCCCCACAAATAGCAGCATAGCTTGTGAGTACCTCCACCAATGAAATACATTGATCCAGAAGGAGGAGGGCTCTACTCAATCAGCTGATTGGCTGTTTGTTAGAGTGCGTTCGATTGAAATCCTGCATTTTGATTCTTTGAAACCAAAGGGACACAACATACACACTGGGCTGGAAAACAGATTAGCGCAATCAACACAATCAGGATTAGAATATGTCAACATACCACTTTGCGGAAAGCTAAATGAGACGTTAATGCTTGTGACGTCGTTGCCGCATAGCCATCATGGTGTCAACAGCTGAGAAAACAGTTGCCCTGTAACCTGAATATGCCAACTACTGTAGCAGCCTAGTACATCATCTGGCACTAATACCCCCCACTCTAATCAGAAGACAAGACAAGTTGAGAGAATTATTATTACCATGGGATTTGCGTGTGGAAAAAAACGGGGTGTGCGTGTTGTCTAATCTGACAAGGCTGAGCAATAGAGAAGAGGCTCCTCCTTTGCCCTCATTTCTTTCTGTCCGTGACTGCCTGTTTTATCATTATTACTCTACATTACATCCACCCTGTAATATCTAAGCTTCATTACATGTTTTCTACTTTTGGGGAAAACAGACCAAGAAAACACAAAAAAAAGTTTTCGCTCTCTCTCTCTCTCTCTCCATTGAATAGTGTTCATTGAAACAAAACCCATGTTTATTAGGTTGGGGCCCCTGAGCAGGTTTCCTGGGGTGACCTCAGTGTAGACTATCCTCGCTCACGCTGCATCGATGAAATGTCAGCAGGATCCGAGCTTTGCGCCTGTTCACTCTCCTCCGATACGTTTGATCATCGGACTCCATGCCCGCAAACATCGCCCGACTCCCTCCAGCCAAACATCAAGGAGTCCGCTAAACTTATAATCCACTGCCCTCCTTTTCTTCGAGACTCCTTCAGGTTGGGTTTGGGGTTGGATCGATGTCTGGTCTGATGGCTGCGGTATCCGTGGCCGTCCGTGCATTCTCACCCTTCAGGCTTGCTTTATAAATAGGGATGATAAAAGATTATGACGTGGAGGATGGCGTGTGATTGTTTGACTCAAGGTTGTCTGTAGTCAGAATGGAGACGGTTAGACCTTGGAGTCCGAAGGGACTCCCTTGAGCTTCAACAGCTGCCAGACGAGGGAAAGCCTGAGTTGAACTCAGGGACAGTGGCTGGGCATGTCTGCGTTTGTGCCTATTTGGCTGTTTCTTCTGCTCACTAGCCACGTTTAAACTCCGTGAAATGGGACGGAGTGTGGGTAGGATGACAGCATAGGGAGGGAGGGGGGGAGGGGGGAAGGAGGGAGGGAGGGTGGGAGGGAGAGAGGAAGGGAGGGGGCAGTAGATGGGAACTCATGTCCCTGTGAGTATGTCAGCCTTAAATGTAATTGCACTTAAGTGAAGTGGAACAGGGACAGAGGACGCCACTCCTGCACCTATTCAGAGACACACTGCAATTATCAGACAGTCAATTAAACCCTCCAAAAACACGCAGCTAATAGAGCGCAGAGACTAATGCTGCCGGCCTCAGCACTCAACTCGGAGACAGTGAAGACCAGCGGATTGCAAGAAATGAAGGACGCCGTGTTCCATGGGATCTCGAAAAACACTGTACAGTCGCTGATGGAAGGGGGAGAGAATGATGATCTGCTATGTGCATGTTGAACATTTTTTTGTCGTCTCATTCACAGGCCAGAAATGCCACAGATCCTGCAACGGTCGCTGTTGGGGCCCAAAGGAGAACCAGTGTCAGACTCGTAAGTATCACGTTTCTCCACAAATGTGTACAGAGCGGATTTGAAACCTACCACCTCTTAATATACAGTGAATGCTTCAGCGAGGAGTATAATAAGTACAAGGAGGCGGAGATTGAGGAAGGGGAGGAGGTGGGGTCAGGCTGTGAGGCATCCTTGTGAATCCCTCTCTCATCGCCCTCGGTAGGGGAGGGCGGCTCTTTCACACTGGACGCTTAATTACTGGCGTCCAGACTGTGTGGGTGATTGTGTGGGTGACTGTGCTTCAGATGTGCTTAGGTTGTGTGCACGGGGTCAGACTTAGCTCTGCTGCCATGTCCCTGTGCATGACCCAGGGGAGCAATGAGCCAATGATGACCCAGAAGACATAGCACACCATCTCCCCTGCTGTTTGTTTCTATCATGCATTATCTGGCTGATGTATCACATTTGGCTACAGATCCCATGTTGATGGCAGAGGTGTTTTCTTGTTAGCTGTGTGAACCGCGAACTAATCTGACACTCTCTCCAACACCTCGGCATGGACTCAGGTCGAATTGGATAGCAGGGTTAGATAAGTGAAAGACTGTGTAGAGTAATGGAGGAAGGAGCAAGCAGCATGTTAAGACAAACAAGAGTCACCTATCACAAATGACAGAGGCACTCACGCACCCTTGCACACACCCGAGCAAAACTGCATGGAAACAGCCTGTGCTCTGACGTTTGTGTGGCAAGGGAGATGGAGTGAATGGGCGTGGGGGATACCAGCCAGAATGCCTTGGCTCAAGATGGGGGGAGTCACCGCTGTGGAGTCAATCTGGGCAGTTATCTGTTTTTTTTTCGGCGTGTGGCATTAATCGCCAGCCAGCTCCTGGACGACATCTCAGACGCCTGTCTGTCAGCATGCGCGTCAGTCTGTCTGTCCTTCTGTCGCCTCTCCACCCAGCAGATGTCTTGTCAATCTGCACATCCCTCACAGCCATCCCTCCCATATGGGATCTTCTATCCCTTCTGCAGTACATTTCTCCTCCTTCCTTCTCTTGTTCATCCCAGCCCCAGCCCCAACCCCAGCTCCAGCACCAGCCCCATCACCAGCCCCTCCACCCCAACCCCCTCCCCCACCCAGCCACCACACCCCCCTCCTCTGGTTGAGGCTGTCACTGTCTTCCTCCCCAGTGTCCTGGATGTTTGCTCTGCTGCTGGATCTCATTAAGATAATCAGGAAGGAACTCCTTCTCCAAGTCTAGTAACTGTAACAGCATGTCAGCCTGGCAGATAAGCTCTGTGTGTTTGCTGTGACAATTTGGTGTGAATCCCTGTAGAAGCCCTGCTCTACTGTTCCGAGTGCCTCCATCTCTGTCTCCATCCACATGACATCATCATCTGTCTCTCTGTCCCCTGGTCCCTCTCTCTCTCTTTCTTTCTCTCTATCCTCTGCCTTTTTCTCATTCTCTCTCTTTCTGTAACTCTCTCTTTATCCCTCAGTCTCTTTCTCTCTTTGGCTACTGAGATTGCAAAAAGTATGTCTACCGTGCCTGTGTAATTAAATGAGAGAAACAGACACACACAGGTGCTCACACACACACGTACACACATGTACACACACAGACACACACACCACACACTTCTGACCCAGCCTGAGGCTCCAGAAAGACAGAGATTTGCTCCACCTCCAGCCCCAGACAGGGCGGGGCTGGGTGGATGTAAGATCCTGTCTCCTGACTGATGACCCTGTCAGCAGCCTGTTCAAATGGAAGATATTCAGCATAGTTTATGAGATTGATTCCTTTTCATTTGTAGTGCCTCCCTGGTCTTTTTTAAGTGGATGTTTAAAGGCAAAATAGATCAACACTCCACAACGCCTCTCCCTGAGGTCATTTGTTTGACAAAACGTCTTTTTGGAAAGCAGGCCATTTCATTTCGCCCCGGCGCTGTAATGGAATGCAGTGATGGTGTGTTAGTAGGGGCACTGAGCGACAAAGTTCCCTGTCACTGACACTGGAGCTTGGCTGGTATCCATCACGGTGTGACAGCTTCTCAGCTCTGCCCGAAGGGAAGGCAAACAAACACACACAAACACACGCATCCGAAGCCAAACACGCGCACAACACACACACTCCAAACCGCACACCCTCAAACCCAGCGTGCAGACACACACTCACAACAAAAAGTTGAGGACTTTACTACCTCAAGGCTTCAGGAGTTACTATCTAGGAGCGTTTCCTCAGAAGTGTGTTTTTTGTGTGTGTGTGTGTGTGTGTGTGTGGGTTAGACAGAACAGCCAGTACTCTGCTGTTGCTGTCAGCCAGAGACTTCCCAGGCATAAGGCAGCCCATCTGCCTGGACACACTCAGACAGGACGCAGGATGGAGACGAGCAAGTAACAGTGACGGGCAGCGACAGAGGCGGCACATTGTGGAGATAGAAACCTCCATCAGATTGTCACTTAGAGACAGGGAACACACAGAGAGATGCAGGCAGGCAGGCAGGCAGGCAGGCAGGCAGGCAGGCAGGCAGGCAGGCAGGCAGGCAGGCAGGCAGGCAGGCAGGCAGGCAGATGCCAGGTAGACAGAAAGGCTGGAAGGCTGGAATTGGCCTGAACCTTGATTGTGCAGGAACAGGAGATAAACTGCCTTCACCTTAAAATGATTGTATTATATCGAATTACATGCTACTCTCATGTTTCTGTGTGATGTTCCGGATGTTAGGATATTGTAATGGCCCAGCAACCACTTTTTGCAGCAATCACCTTTTTTCCATAACTAAACTTTTCTCTCTTTCGTTTCCTCTTGCAGTGACCAAGACAGTGTGTGCAGAGCAGTGCGATGGTCGCTGTTTTGGACCCTACGTTAGCGACTGCTGCCACCGCGAGTGTGCGGGTGGATGCTTCGGACCCAAGGATACAGACTGCTTTGTACGTACACACACACACACACACACACACACAGAAAGCCAACTCTCCTTCACCTGTTGCCATGGTGAACGTTAAAGAACTCTCGACACAGTTTTTGATTATAGAGCCCACCTATATTTTTGTTCCTGTCTTGTAGGTTTTGCCAGACTATATCTCAGCTTCTATCTTATCTAAGTTGTCTCCTGTGAATGCGAGGTGGCTTCCAGCTCCAGCCCTCAAATGCATACAGTGTCTGCTGCATTCTGTGGCTTTCTACAGGAGGAATGCCATTAAAATCTCATTATCTCACACAATGCAGTGTTCAATATAAACTTTGTGCCCATGGCCTTCCGGTCCCAACTCTTTGTTATTCTCTTTCCCTTTATTTGGTGCATCTCAAACTTGTATCTTCACTGTCAGTGTCGGGGTTATGAATCATTGAGTTTCAAAACCGGGTAATTAAAAGTAATGAGCTTAGTCTCTTTTAAAATGGCACCTTTGTTGATAACTTCCATTGTGATTTGCACTTTCGTCATGGAGACGCAGATTCATTGAATTGTCGTTCACACCTGTTTCGCACGGGTGGAAAACCAGAGAATGCTCCGCAGTTCAGAAGTCAAACAGACCTCAACTTCAAAGAGAACGTGAGGAGCAAAATTACCGTAATATCAAACGAGAGAGAGAGACAGATGAACATGAAAGAAAAATATCTCAAGAAAAGTTGAAGATTTCACTGATACCAGTACATCTTTAAATATTTTACCTTGCATCAATATTAGAATGAAGTCAGTTTGTCAGGCGATCAACATCAAACCTCAGGAGCAGTGTGCTGAATATTACAGTAAACTTCAACTAGACCAATTCTGCCAGAGCGAATATAATCCCTGTGTTCCAAATGGACAGCCATGGCCTTTTGCTTACACATACGACTCAGTAAGCCAAGAAATTCAGCTGTGAGACCGAATTGTTTTTGAGACATGCGTTATGTTCATTACGACTGAGACCTTAACAGCAATGAAAGCTGTTCAGAACATGTTCCCCATTACTCTTGGTGAAAGCTTATCAGCTACTAATTAACCATTATTCCTTGGTGTTTTTGTTTGTTGCACTTGCCAATTACTGTATTCTGTGCAGGTGGACTGTTCGGCTGGAGGGCAGGACAGCAGGGTTAATGACTGTTATCTTGCTGTTCACACCACCGGGTTGCCATGACCACCCGCTAACGTTGCTCATTGTCTGTGAAGTCCAAGAATAAGTTCACGGTGTTTGAATGACAACCACCAACCACGGTGTGCGTGCGCGTGTGTGTTTGTGTACTTGCAGGCCTGCACCAACTTCAATGACAGCGGTGCGTGTGTGACCCAGTGCCCGCAGCCCTTTGTCTACAACCCGACCACCTTCCAGCTGGAACACAACCCCAGGGCCAAGTACACCTACGGAGCCTTCTGCGTCAAGAAGTGCCCCCGTAAGACTCCCCGGTCGTCGCTCACACACACCGACACGCAAAACCGTTGGAAAAGACCTTAAAAAAAGATGACCTACCTCACTTTCAACGGCAGTCGCCAAGGGACCATTCTGACCCGGAGTGCCTGTCCCCACACACAGCACACCATCATCGGTCCTCTAGAGAGCGTTCCCTCGGTTACTGTTCTTTCCTCTCTCGCTACCCTGAACTTGTTCGGCAACACGAGAACTTCCCTGATCGTATCCTTTGCGGCGGCACCTCACATCCCCCTTCATCCTCTCTCTTGAAAGTTGCCATTGATTCAAACCGCCCATTGCCCCTCTCTCCCTTGATTTAAATAGCCAGGATGAGTGGGTGTTTTGTACTGATTTCAAGGCGCTGTAGGGATTTATTTTGCTCAAATGCCAGCTCCTCTACAAAGGGCCTGAGATACAGGGCAAGAGGGAGTGCAGGGTGGAAGAAGGAAGAAAGGAGATAATTAGCAGGGGTTTTTTTATGAATGGAATGGATAGAGGAGCTTTTTCTGGGTCTTTGAAGTGGGCCGTGCGCTCAGTGCTTTGGGAGAATTTGAGAGGGGGAGGGAACGAGAGAGAGAGCTTGAGAGATAGAGGGGAAAGAGAGAGCGAGATGGAAAGATGGCACGATGGACAGAGCTCTAGAGAGAGAAAGTGAGAGAGAATGGAAAAGAAGAGAGAAAGAAGAGATTGAAGAAGTAAACTGCTTCTGTTTTGTTTTTGGGGCCTGACTGAAACGGCTCACAAGGCCTGATGAAAACGCAAAAAACGCGAAATCCTGTCCTTCCTCCCTGAGTACCTGATCCTAGCTTCCGTTCTTCCACCTATAGCCATCTGAAAGACAGGAGCAATGATTTACATAGTTCTATATGCCAAGACAGGAAGCCTGGTGTAAAGGTCCAACCAGGGTCTATAATTTACAGTGCAGAAACTGTCTATCATAAACACTGAGGCTGTCAGAAATATGGCTTGCCTTTCTGGACTAAACTTCGTTCTATTTTTAACACACTGTGAAGTCTCGACAGGAAAGCTCAATGTACTTACTGTGTCGTTGAAAACAGCTTAGCAGAGCAACATCCACACACGCTAAGGCAACACTAGATGCTATGAAAGCCATTTGCCTCTATGATACTTGCGTGTCTATGTGTCTTAACATGAATCTCATAATGCACTTCTGGTAATTACCTTTGTAGACAACTTTGTGGTAGACCACAGCTCCTGTGTACGAGCCTGCCCTAGCAATAAGATGGAGGTTGAGGAGAATCGTGTCAAGATGTGCATTCCCTGCACCGACATATGCCCGAAAGGTAACACAACCTCTCGTTCCAAATGTGTTTTGGGCTTACACGTTGGTGCATGTGTGCGTGTGCTAGTTTGTGTGTGCGCCTCGATTTAGTTTTCGCATCTCGGCGCTCTTCCAATTTGTATCCAATTGGGTTTGTGTTGTTCCAGCTTGCGATGGAATAGGTACAGCTAGTCTCCAAGCGGCTCAAACTGTGGACTCCAGCAACATCGACAAGTTTGTCAACTGCACCAAGATCAACGGCAACCTGGTCTTCCTCATCACTGGCATCAAAGGGTAACCTGCAACTAACCTAACTACGTGCTAGCTGACACATGCAAGCAGAAAAAACACATTCAGGTTCGACAATTCACGTAAGGGAATGCAGTCACTTTCTCCTGCTGAGAGAATATGTGTGTGTGTATGTGTGTGTGCGTGCGCGTGTGTGTTTGTGCGTTTGAGGTTGGATGGAAGGAAGGGCCGGGGAGTTGTCATTATGCCACCTCCAGGGCTGATGTCAGCTGTAGTAGGTTTGGATGAGTGTGGATGAGTCCATGGCAGAACCTTCGCATTGGCCCTCAAGTCACATAGTGCCATGAAGGCCCTCCAGCTAGTTCTCCAGACAGAACCCTGAGGAACCCTGATCACACCGCAACCAGAGGAGAATCAAGGCCTGCAGTGCCATCCTCATTTGTGACACGTTTTCTCTCTTCTTTCTCTCACGCTTACTTTCTTTTGTTCTCTCTCCCTCCCTCCCTCTCCCTCTGTATCTCTCCCTCCCTCCCTCTCTCTCCCTCTCCCTCTGTATCTCTCCCTCCCTCCCTTCCTCCCTCTCCCTCCCTCTCCCTCTGTATCTGTCCCCCCCTCTGTCTCCATCCCTCTCCCTCTGTATCTATCCCTCCCTCTGTCTCTCTCTGTCTCTCTCCTTCTCTCTCTGTCTCCCTCCCTCTCTCAGAGATGTTTATCACAACATCGAGGCTCTGGACCCAGAGAAGCTCAACGTGTTCCGAACTGTTCGTGAGATAACAGGTGAGAAACCTTTTGTCGTCAGAGAGAACAACAAACCGTCTCCGCCTTCTGTCTCTCTGCTTTCATCCGCCTATGAGAACCCTCCACTTTTTCCCATACATCTTCTAAAGATGGGGTGTCACGTTCAAGGGAAACGGATGAAGAGGACCCCCCCTTGGCTAGCGCACGCATCTTCAATTATTTCTTCTTATTCTCTTTTTTCCCCCTCATCAAATGTGCATAATGTCCCTTCGTTTACATTTTGACTTCTGCCGAAATGTGTGGGTCTATGCTCAGTACGCGTGTATGTGTTTTGATCAAGCCCACCAGTGAGCACACACCAAAGACAACCAGGCGGGGTGGAGAGGGGGGGGGTGGAATATGAGATGAGTATTTGTCCGTGGCTTCCATCACTTCTCTGTCCCTCCGGGAGTACCCTGAGTTCCACAGTCCCAGCTCTGCCACATTACATAAATCCTGTGGAGGGGGGTCGACAAGACACATGGAGAGAGAGTCCCTTGCCCCCCTCCCCTCCCTCCCTCCCTCCCAGATTGTATTGTCCCCCCTTCCTCTGGTCTGGTGATAGGGGTAGAGCCAGCCACCCAGCCAGCAGCTTCAGCCAGACAAAAACAAACCAACGCTGCCATGGAGTTTCAGTATTCAGACATGCGTGTCGGCCCTGGAGTCATCCCTCACCACCCCTCAGAGCTGTCATAGGCCCGCAGCCCCCAGCTTCAACCCCTGCCCCCCCCTTCCTGGTACACCCCCTACCAGACACAGGGGTCAGGTCTGTCAGTCCTGTAGCATTGGGGCAGACAGTGGAGGAGGCAGTCCCTACGCACGTACTCCGCCTTAAACTCCCCACCAACCCTCTGCCAACTGCCAACTGCTCTTAGAAAACATATCATGGGGCCAGGCCAGGTTTGACAGTGGGCGATCCACTGAAGCAATTTAGCATAAGTGAGGTTCCCAGAGCATGGCTTTGACTATAATCAACAGCGCTTTAAAAACTCTTAACCCTTGGTCGGGAGCCTGTGGCCCCCCTCTTTGCGAGGCACTACTCTGTAATTTGCCTTTCGAATGGATGCGCTGGTAATGTGGCTCTCAGTGAACCCCAACCAATCCCCTCTCCAGGCTTTCACAGTGCTTTTACTGGGCAGTGCCAGGCAGAGATAAAGTGGGTGAGAGAGTGTAGATGCCAAAGACACGGCTGACAGAAATTATGCATAAGCATTCTTTTTTATATTGTCTCCATGGACATGTATGTGCATCACACACAAACATGCATGTGTTTTTACATCATGTACAGTATGTCTGTACGGTGTATCTACATGCTGTACATATGTGTGTGTCTGTGTATGTGGATTCTTCCACCAAGTAGAATATACGCTGTACCTGCAGGTGACCCTTATGACCCTTCACTCTTGTGATCTTCCATTGTCTAACTAGCCTAGCCTTTAACCTTGTACATATCCTAGTGTAGCCTAGCTCAATCTACCTCAACCTAGCCCAGCCAGGTGCTGAGTAGGCCCTCGTTAGCGCCATTAGCATGATGGGAGTCCCTGAGCTCAAACTAACAACTGCCTCTGGAGGTGCCCATCATGGAGGTGCCCAGTGAAGCTCCCGTCGCTGCAGGTTTGTCATTTAGGCAATTAGTGTCATTGGATACAGCTGCATCGACGCCACGGCCCGGAAGCTGGCTGGCTGAGGGCCTCACCTGCGTGGGGGAAGAGAGCAGAAGGGATTTGGGTTGATGGCTACGCAAGCAACAGGACTGGACTAACACGTGCACTGGGATGAAATAGAGTATAATTGCGCAGGATGGAATCGAGTATAATCGCAGCATTATGACTGTACAGCACAGCAGCAGAGGCCACGTGTCTTTATAGATGGACACGAGGATGTAATTCATACTGTATACGCGCGTTTTATGTTGCTTGTCGTTTGCTTTTTTTGTCTCATCTACCGGAATCGTTTACGCGTTTAATCTCATCAAGCCTTCTTCCAAACACTTAGACAGTCAGTAGAGGAGGCTACCCAGGAGAGCAGAGATGTTGCCGGAATGAGAAAAGCTCTCTTGAAGGTTATCGCTCTCTTGTCAACAAGTTTTAAACAGCATTCTTCAGAAACTCATCTCGAAACGGCAGGCTACTAAAACCCATCCACCAAGGAAAACCTACAAGCCAATGAGAGGCACATACTTTATATTAGTTACACATACAACCCCCCGTACACACACACACACACACACAGCATCTCCATATGTGCCTCCCGCTCAATGTAATGAATCTTTTTAAAGGCAATCAAACATCAGTTATGCAACAGAAAACCCATCCTTGAAAATATGCACCATCTGGACTTTTCAATGTTAAAGCAATTTGGGTATTTTAATGGCCTCCTTGTCCAAATACAGTCATGCGCTGCCGCCCCTCCCTTCAACACCCCCACCAGAGCCTCTTCCGCGACCCCTCACCCCAGTCCGTAATCCCCGGTCCTCTTCTGCTAACATCCCTCTTTCTCCTCCCATCCAGCCCCTCTCCTCCAGCCTCATCTGGTTGCTTGTTTGTCCTCTCCTCGCCGGTTTAGGATTCCGCTCCGCCATATCTAAATATTTAATTTAAAAATTCATTATTGAGAATCCCAAATGATCCCAGGCAATCCTCTTGGCTATTCATTCTACCTACTGAATGTTTAAACACTGGGATACGACAATAGGAAATGCCACGACTGATTCCCAAACTCCTGGAAGTTCCAGGAACACTTTCCGGTGGAAGGGTCACACACGGCTGGGAATATTCAGTATGTGTTTCGATGAATCGAAATAATGCTCTCAGATGAGCAAACCTAAGTTGTAGGTTTTTTTCGCATTAGTTTTGGTTTAATCGCCTCGCGTGGATGTTGGCGAAATGTACCGTGCCTCTTAAACTCACTTATAAGCTTTGGAGCGCTCAACTGCTGTTAAAGCTGGATTGTGCTTTTTTTCCCATATTGCAATAGAACTAGACTTGCATTGAATTTGTAACATGCTGTAACTCAAATAATGTCACTGCCCACTTCAAGGTCCTCACAGTATGTTGTGGCTGTTCTGCTTGGTGCTACTTGGTGTGCCCTGTTTGTGTGCATGACTCTGACTCTGTCACCTGCAGGCTTCGTCAACATCCAGTCCTGGCCGGAGAACATGACCGACCTCAGCGTCTTCTCCAACCTGGTGACCATCGGAGGGAGAGCTCTCTACAGGTGAGACGCACCTGCATCTCCACCCCAGCTGACCTCAACCAGATCCAGGATCTGCCCTCCGAAGACTGGGGTCAATATGACTGATTCAGGAAGCCAACTCCCTCTGATAGCGTTGTTTGGAGGATTCATTTGATTGCTACGTGTTGTGCCTAGTAATAAGTTGCCAGCTACAGTAGGCTGATTGACTACAATGAAATGGGCTGTTTAACATGCCAGAGCTTCCCTGGTAGTATATCTCTGCCAGGCGGTGACAGTGATAGCCTTGCTGTGGAGGTGGATTCTCATGATATTGATCTGCAGGCTGGATTTGGCATCTATTATCAAACCTGCAGACCTCTGGCCCATCCGTCAATGACAGGAGCGACAACGTCTTAAGGGATATTATGCACCAGCACCAGATCTATGGCAGGGAGAACCTGCCATAGAAAACAGGACTGGTAATTGACACGCAGGTGCGACCACTTTCTTCCATTCTGTCCAGGTGAAAGAAAAGAATGGAGAGATAAACAGACAGATGATGGGCGAAAAAGCCAGATATATATATAGGGAGAGAGAGAGAGAAAGAGAGAGAGAGCGAGAGAGAGAGGAGGAGCGTGTAGAGAGGGAGACAGAAAAAGAGATACAGCCATTAAAATGCTGTTGGCCTCTCCCATCTCCCCTGTGTCTCTTTGCGTGTGAGCGGAAACATTGTGTATCTTGCCAGTCTGCCTCCAAGCCCAGGGTCATCTGCTGAAAGGTCCGACGATTGTACAAATTAACGCCTGCCACTAGACGCATCGCGGCAACGCACTCTGTCTGAAGCCTCTGACACTGCACAGCTTGCCTCTCCCGAGAGCTAGAGAGAGGTGGGAAGAGACAGAGGGGGAGAAAGCGAGGGAGGGCAAGAGAGAAAGGAGACGAGGGTACCAACTCTAGCGGCGGTCCTAGGTGGCCTATCGCTAAGTGCAAGGCTATGTTCTTGTTAGTGTGAGTGCCTCGGAACACCCAGCCCTCTCCTGGAACACGGGAGCGAAAGAGGGAGGAAGACAGAACAGTAGCTGAAAAGTGTGAGAGAGAGAGAGAGGGATAGAGAGAGAGAGGGAGAGAGAGAGAGGGATAGAGAGAGAGAGGGAGAGAGAGAGAGAGACAGAGAGGGCACTAAGCGGCAATGGTACAGTGCTAGAGTAAGCCTCCCACGGATTATAGAATCTGTCAAGATGACTGTTTTGCATGAAGTGATCTCAGCCCATCTGAAGGACAGCCAGTGTTGGATGCTTTAGAGAACCGCTTATATTTGCTTGCTAAACAGTGTCGCTACAAGAATCCCAGCGGTACCAGTACCCAGCTCACTAATGGTATATTGTTCTCTCTCTCCTAATCCATTACTGCCCTCCCGCCCTCCTTCTTTCCCCTGTTTTTTCACTTACTCTCTTCTCTCACCTTCTCTTCAACGCATCCTCTCTCATCCTTCTCTTTCCCTAACGGCTCGTCTGTCTTTCCTCCTCTCTTTCCCTTCGCTCTATCGCTCCTCCTCTATCGGTTATGACTCCTCTGTCTCTCTAACTCCAATTTCCCTCTCTCTCTCTCTCTCTTCCCCTGACCTCATCCCTCTGTCTCTCCCTCACCCCTCTCGTTGTCTCTTACTCTCGTCTCTACCTCACCCTTCATCCGTCCCTCACCTCTCCTCGTCGCCGTCACGTCTCACTTCTCCCTCGCCCGTCTCCCCCCTTCTTCTCCCAACCCTTGCTCCATCTCATTCCCCCCCTTCTCCCACTCTCTCCCCCCTTTTCGTTCTCCGTCCATCTCTGTCCCTGTCACTGATTCCCTCTCCCTCCCTTCTCTCTCTTCCAGTGGGATCTCTCTGCTGGTGTTGAAGCAGCAGGGTATCACTTCTCTGCAGCTGCAGTCCCTGAGTGAGATCAGCGCAGGGAACGTCCACATTGCAGACAACAGCCAGCTCTGCTACTACCACACGGTCAACTGGACCAGTTTGTTTCGCACCAACAACCAGAAGGTCCTGATAAGAAACAACCGCAACTCCCAAGAGTGCAGTGAGTCTCCCGACCCCAACTCAACATGACACACGCATCCATCAGCACAAAAAAACACAATGAGTACCTTCTACACAAAACACACTGCGCACTTACCACCCCAAACATACAGTACAACAATACACAGCTACCACCTAAACGAAAACCCAATACCCAGCTACTACACACAAAACAATTAACACTTAGAAAGTTTGTTATTTGCAACAGAACACTTCATTTTCTGGATTTCCCACCAGAGCAGACAATTGGACAGCTAAAGCCAAATAAATAAACGCATAAAATCTATCAGCAAGGGTAATTGCCTCTTACTGTCACACTGCATTCAGCTCACAGACCTCCGGATTATCGGTGTTTCACTATCCCAGCCCAGGCATACTGCGTTACCCGCAACTCTCAGTACAAATGTCAGCCTTCAACCCACAAAGTTGTAGTTCGCTAGCTATTCAATGGCTCTGCATACTCCACCACCAGCATGTCCATGTAAGGGTGGAGCAGCAACACTCACTTTGAAACAGCAACTACGTTAAATTGATCGTTTAGTTACCACCACTGGTAACGTTGGGGCTAAAACTTCAACGATAAAACATTCATGTATTATGTTCATGAATAAGTTAGTTGGCTATTTGCATTATTGAGTTTCCCACTCCTGGCTCTCCTCCTCTGCACACTCCTGAGGTGTCACTGCTACACCTCAATGATTCTGAGGACGTGCAGTCAGACTCTGAGTCAGACCACTCTCCTTGACAACATCTGCGTGCGTGCGTGTGTGTCTGCGTGTGTGTGTGTCTGCGTGTGTTTGTGCGTCTGCGTGTGTGTGTGTGTCTGCGTGTGCGTGTGTCTGCGTGTGTGTGCGTGCGGGTGTCGCCTGACTGAGCCTAGCAGGGACCATGGGAGGGCATGACTGGCACCTCCGACTAGAAAGGCAGAGGTGGAGAGGACAGAGATGCACCTGCTTAGTGTGTGTGTGCGTGTGTGTGTGTTTATGTGTGTATGTGTCTGCATGTGGATGCGTGTGAAGGTGTTTGCCAAAGGTGTGGGGTTGAGGTGGGTTTGAAGTCAGTGCCTCCCGCTGTGAAGATCATTAGCGGGTCTTTAGCATCCTCAAAGCCTGGAATTACAGAAGGTTGATGGATCAGTCTCTGCAGTCTCTGGCTCATTCTCAGCCTCTCTCAGCGCGAGCGTCTTTCAGCGCTTGCCTCTCCCAGTGCTAATCTCTATCAATGAATGTTAAAACCTCTGTTCGCTCAATACAGGCCTAGCAAGATTCTTAAAATGTTAGCATCTCTCTATGCTAGGCCCTTTCAATGCCAGCATCTCTCAATATTGGTCTTGCTGCTAGCCGTACCAGACATCATTTTAATGGTGGAGGAACAGAAGGGGCCTGGGTTTCCGGAAGCCTTCGTCTCACACAGGCTTCTAATTACTCACTTAGATCCATGTCTCTGCCTTCTCTCCTCCTCTCCTCTCTCCATCTCTCAGTGATTGCAATGAGCGGCAGGGGACTTGGGTTTTGTCCGTCTTTTCAGATTCTGTTTCTAGTTGCTGTGATGCAACAGTGATCATATTGTCTCTTGGCAACAGCTGCCTGTTGGATCTGGCAGATGCTAGCCTCTGGCGTCTTCTCGTTTCCCGGGAGACCGGCATGGCTCTGTGTTTGACGTCAACAGAGCCCAAACTGCGGGTTTTCGGTGAGGTCCAGAATCTTTTGTGTTGGCACCTTTCTCATCCGGAATCAAAACAGCGTCATGACGATGACATTCCCACCCTCCCTTCCTCCCACCCAGCCCTCACGTCCCACCCCCTTGTTCCCCCCCCTGCCCTGGCAAACTACGGCACAGGAACAAAATGCAAACCCTGGAAGTTTAACAGAGATGTTATTGTTTCTCACGGAGGGGAGCGCTTTCATGCTCTGCCCTCATCATTGCTTTTAACCCCCCCTTCCTTTAATGAGCACTCTCTCACTATTGCTTTTTTTCACATTTGGAAGAAAGACCACAAAATCCCCCTTGTTTATATTTGTCTGCAGCTTCAAAAACAGTGGAAGAGAAGGCCACTGTGGCACTCTGTCTGGTGACCAGCAACAAACAGGGACCTTTCTGCTGTGTTCTGCTTGGGAAGAGACGGTGAATTGTGAATGGATGGATGGATGGATGGAGGGATAGATGGGGGGGAGGAAAGGACTGGAAAAAAGGCATTTTGGCTCCAGATATAAGAGTATTCAGACAGCCTGTTGCTCTCTGTTAAGCCGCCATCATGCCTACCATCTTATCAACAGTTTGTCACTCATCCATGTCTGGGATGAACACTCGACTCGGTGCATCCTCGATACACACATCTGCAATGCGACCTTGCAACCAGACAAGACTATAAATACACAGGAATCAGGTACTGAGATAAAAATAAATGTTGTAAAGTTAGAACTTAAGTCTGTTTTCTTGTCACTCCAGTCCTCTAAAGGCTGTGGCCTCCCCAGGTGTTGTCAGGCTAAAAGCTACTTTTGTGCTTTGTCACTGTTTGGTCAGCACTATTCTAATGACTGAGCGCAGCTGTCTTAGCTCACTCCGTTGCTCTCTCTGTCTCCGTAAGTTCCCTCCCTCGCTCTCTCTGTCTGTCTGCGTAAGTTCCCTCCCTCGCTCTCTCCGTCTCCGTTAAGTTCCCTCCCTCGCTCTCTCATTCACCGTCTCCTCCTCTCCCTGTGACCATGACTCTCACGGTGGTAGCCCTCCGACGCTGTTCTCGGAGATACGGATAGCTAGGCTGTCATTACCTATTCCAGATGGCACACACAATGTACTCAATTTGCATCTGACAAGGGATCAAGGTCCCTTCGGATGGACTGGGGGGAGCTCAAGGTTGAATTGAAACCAAATGTTTGACTGGCCTCAAGTAAACCCTGTGGACTCGGAGAAGTTATAGAACAAACTATGAATACAGACTGTTGGTCAAAACCAGCCAACTGGAAGTAACTCATCCTGCCTGTGTGTGTGTGTGTGTGTTCCCCAGCCACACATCGGATGGTTTGTGACCCCTTGTGCTCAGACTCTGGGTGCTGGGGGCCAGGGCCAGACCAGTGCCTCTCATGTCGTTACTTCAGCAGAGGACGCACCTGTGTGGACACTTGCAACCTGTACGAAGGGTGAGTGACTCCCCCCCCCCACACACACACACAGACACACACACAGACACACACACACACATCAGTCAGCCTACTAAACCTACAACATTCAGCTAATCACCAGCTTCCAACCAGCCTTGAAAATGTGAACTTAAGTTGAAAATGTTGCATAACGTTGTGAATGGGACCTCAAATGTCAGCCAGTTGTTTAGCTGTTAATGAAATGTCTCCATTTTACACCTTTACTTTTAAGGTATTAAACACCTGACATTGCACAGTGTAAACTTCCCACAATCCCGTCTGTCTAACCCCCCTGAGGCCACATAGTTGCTCTTCCTCATCCTTTGTCTTCATCCCTGAAGATCAGCAGTCGTGGTGCCAACTCAATCTCAGGCTCAATAGACATGGCAAAGATAGGACATGTACGTCTAAATGTCATTGAAACAGATTACTGTGTTTGTGTGAAAGACAAGGTCAGGTCACAAACACACCTCACTTCACTTCATAATACCACGCAATTCCGCTCCCTCGCTAACCAACCCTGCGGCAGGTAAATACCTCCGGGAAATAATATTGGTGGTTTTCATTTCTCACGGATTTAGAGAATTTGTTTGTCGTCTGAGATATATGTGTGAAGAATTTTCTCCTACGTTTGCGTTATATTTCTTCTGTGTATGTTAAAAAAAAGATGTCCGTGCACATGTCTGAACTCCTTAACACGCATGCATTTATTTGTCTGGTTATTTCCTTGTAAATGGAGGTACAGCCTTACCACGATTGTCTCAGAAAAGTGAAAATGGTTCCGCTAAAGAGTTTCGCTAACACTTTGTAAAGCATTCAATTCAGCTGCTGTAGCTAGGGTGTTGGTGGCTGCATGTGAAATAGGGAATTCTAAAGAGTTGTGAATGTGTACTTTCCTGTTGTTTATGTTATCTGTGTGATGGGTGCACGTTTTGTCCCATCTACCTCTGTGTCAACCTACGGTCTGGTACGAACGATACACTGTTAATTCAGCCGTTGTAAAACACACGGTGATCCACCGAAATCCAGTCCACGGTGTGAAGCTGACTGTGTGAGAAGCATGAGCAGGGAGCTTTGATGTTCTGGTCGGCGCTGGCTGGGTTGGGACTCATGTAGACCCAGACCTACCTGGATGTTTTCCCTTGCAGAGGGGCCGTGTCTCGGCCCAGGCAGGCAGAGGGGCCCTTCGTGGTGGAGAAGCGTGAAGCAGGCCTGGAGAGGTACGCTGAGCTGAGCTGCACTGCAGGGCAGGGGGGTTAGGCGTGTCACTGCGTGTCACAGTCACTGCTTGCGCACGGGGCCACGCCCTGCCTACCTGCCCGCCTGCACTCCAGAAAGGAGCCACCGGGTGCGATGACGCCTGTAGACCACTAGGGTGTAACCCACCATCCTTTCTGTGTGTGTGTGTGTTGTGTCTGTCTACCGCGCACACATACCACACTCCCCCACACAGGCTGGAGAAATGTTTTGACATTTTTGCATGATTTATTTATTCGACTGTCCATAAGAGTGCCTTGTGTTTTCTAACGTCTCTGTGTTGAAGATTCTGTTAACATCTGCTGTGCTTTCATGTCTCAAAACGAAACGCCTGTTGTAAAGATAATCCGCACACGGCCCGTAGGTAGGGATACACGGAAGGCAGCCCTCTTTACCTCCAATCTTCAGATTTGTCCGGAAGGTACCAGCCGTGCGGAGGCACGGTGGTTAATGCTAGTTAGCTGCTCCCAGTGTCCGTGTATGTGTCCGGATCCAGCCCAGGGTGGGGTTGCAGCAGGGAGAGCAGTTCAGAGAGGCAGACTCCAAGCTGAGGCCAGGAGGGACTCTCGGGAAGACCCATTTAGACTGGAGCTGGGGCTCAGCCTGGCTTGGCTTGGCTCTGCTGGGCCAGACAAAGCCTTCCTTCCCGTGCCACCCAGCATGCATTGTGCTGTCCAGATAAAGCATAATTAATCCTAATTTGATTTAACATCCCATGGAGAAGCTGCTCTTTTTCATTACAAAGAGGAAACACCCTGGTGCTCCCACACACACACACACACACACACTCGCACACATACACAAACACTCACCATCACACATAAAGGAATACATGCTACGTTGTATTCTCTCACCCACACACCGGCATGCATGTATTATCTTGCACGCACACACACACACACACACACACAGTCTCCACGCAGCAGCACTTTACAGGTCCCCCCCATCCCAAAGGCCTCGTGCCAACTCCGTTGCTCAGTCTGGAGTTAATGACTGCCCTGAGCTTCATTGTGCACACCCCTCATCCACCACCGCAACACAGGAACAACAAGCCACTTTAGTTAATAGATTGGGGGAAATATGGAACCCCCCTTTGCCTCGATAGAGAACCAAAGTGATGTTATCAATATGGCCAGCTAATCAGCCACTGGGCTGGTGGGTGGTGCGGGAGAAACATCGAGCTTAAGATTAGCCAGTCCCTCTGTGTCCTACGTCAGCTGGGAGTGTAGGGAGGATGACATCATTACTTTATCCAGCTCCTTTCAGTGCCAAATTCAACTGAAGAAAAAGATGGCCTAATATAACCCACAGCTGCCCTTCTGCACACACTCTTACAGGAAACCAGCTCATCTACCTCTTTCTTGACGCTCTGTTTGAAGCGATTCCATGTTTATCTGATGTTTCCTCCTTCTGTAATCTATTTATTGATGTCCTCCCTTCAACTTGACTGAATTTTAGATATACATATTGACAGCTTTAATTAATTCAACAAGACTCTGCCCTTGCACAGAGCCATGCTAAAATGTACCGTTGGCAAAAGCAAAATGCATTAGATCGGAAAGCTTTCGAACACTTGTGATTATATCACGATGGAGAACAGGAAACGCAATCTTGATAGTTTGTTTTTGCCCCGTTTTCTATATCGTCCAACATTTCAGTCAGTCTTTGGGAACACACTGTAGGGTCGGAAAGGTTGTTTTCAATGAACGCCTGACTGTATGAGGCAGGACCACTTCATGTTATTGAGTTTTCAGTCATAGTAAAGCAGTGGCAGTCAGTGTAGGTCACTGGTGGGTGCAGCCGCAGCAGGTGGATGGATGGTTGATGGGAGCGTTTCCATGCCCGCTCCCACTGTCTGGCTGCTGCATTGCCCCCAGGCTACATGACACCATGCCACCTGACCCCCCCACAACCACCTCCTGTAGGCTGCGGAAAGACACACACACTGTCATTTGGGGGAATGTAACATAATTCTTGCTTTCTCACTATCTCCTCTATCACCCCCCCCCCCCCTTCTTACATCCTCTACTCTTCCTGTCTGCTCCATTCCTCGCTCTCCTTTCCCTGTCACTCCCTCTCTCCTTCCTTTTCTCCCTTTCCTCTCCCTCTCTCTCACTTTCTGTCTCTCCCTGCCTCCCACCTCTCTCTCCCTCTCTCCTTCTATCTCTCTCCCTCTCCATCTCTCTCTCTCTCTCTCTCTCTCTCTCTTTCACTCGCTCTCTCTCCCTATGACTCTGTCTCTGCCGCTCTCTACCTCTCTCTTCCTCTCTCTCTATCTCTCGCTCCCTCTTTCTGTCTCTCCCTCCCTCCCTCTCTCTCCCTCTCTCTCCCTATCTTCCAGGGACGTTCGGGAGTATGCTAATGGCTCCATGTGTGTGGAGTGTGATGCTCAGTGTGAGAAAGCAGACGATGACTCCCTGACCTGTCATGGCCCGGTAAGACAGATACACACACACACACACACACATTCTCAGAGGCTCCGTAGAGAAGTTCAGACTCAGAGAAGCAAAGCACGTTCTCTCTCCCCCCATCTCTTGTCCATGTCCACACACACCCATCTGAATACAGAGAAGTGAATTCTCTCCGCAAACGGCTCTTCTGGTTTACCTTTCGTATACCTTGGCATTGTTTAATCTGCAGTATTTATGCGATTTTAATTCACCCTATTATGTTTACACGCTGTTTGGATCCGCCCAATAAAAACACGTCGGAGAATTTCTCTGCTTCCCGCCACAAACTGAAATAGCTTCTGACCACAGACAGAGCCTTCGATTACTCTGCAACCATGATGAATTGTATTCTCTAATAAAGTGCGCCTCTGAGCTTTGTGATTGATTTTATTTCATGTTAACTTATAGGGAAAGTAGATTTCAGCCATCTGGGGTGTGTCGCCTTGTGTGTGGTTTGAGTGTGCGAGCAGACATGCCTGTTTTTGCCATTCCACCTGCGTGCGTATGCCACTCATCGATCCTACGGTCATGCAGCTTTAGCAGAATATGGACTCGGTTTGCAGCATTCGGTTGTAATAGGAGTGAACCTTTATGGGTGGAGTCCTATCGTGCGTGAGTGGAATTAACACTGACCACCCAGGTTTCCTCCTCAGGGGGCTGCCCTTTGCTCAATACCTAACCCACCCCATCATCAGACACAGTCCAGTGTAGCTGTGCTGTGTATAGTTTGGAACCTAGCTCTGTGGTCCTCTTAGGTCTGAGGGTTTCCAAGCCAAAGCAAGCAAGATAAGGGACTTGCGTTTCAACAGAGAATGTGTTGATTGTTATGAAGGGAGATCGCCTGGAGATAAGGTTTTATGCACTTGGCTAACTCAGGGATATTCCATGGACCCTCCTCAAGCTAAATCCTGATACACGGACAGCCTATTGAGCATCTGCAATTAAGTTCATTAGTCAATCTGGCGGTCCACATGTCTTCTTTCTGTAGCACGCGAAGAGCAGATGTCAGCATGTCGATCAGCTGAGCATATTGCAGGTCCTGGGAGCGCACTTCCAGACAGACAGGCCTCAGTCCAGCAATGCCAGAGACTGGGAACAGACAGCGTGGGAGTGGTGAGCCAGGCAAATGGATTACAGCAATCATGTTATGGCCATAGAGACCATAGCAATTGCATTACACCTTAGCCACAATGATTTCATAGCCATAGCTAATGCCCTCAGAGCGAGGGTGATTGTTACAAGGCCAATAGCCAAGTGCTGGCAGGAACCCAGGAGGGAGTGGACAGTGTGTCCTAAGATTTGAGAGGCATTATTTGCCGGTGTTATAATGTCTATGGTACCTGTTGACGGAGGGGATGGTTTTACATAGGAGCACTAAAGGCATGCAGTTTGTAGACTTCCTCATTGCCCGATGGAAGAGCACAGCTTGGGTATAGTCATGTGGTACTGTTGGTCCGTGGAAGACTTGGAGAGGCAAAAATGTTTACAAGGACGAGTAGAAGTTAGTGTCCTTTCCTCCTGTCTTCCCCCTCCTCCTTCCCTCCTCCTCCTCCTCCTCCTCCTCCTCCTCTCCTCCTCCTCTCTTCCCCTCCGCCTCTACAATCCCTCTGACCATATGCTGTTCAGATGGACCCTCCAGCCCAGATGGACTAGCACCGACTGCAAATTGATTAACAGGCAGGGCCACCAAACACACTCACACACTCAGCACCCGTCCAGACCGGCCGGACGCGGCGATGAGTCTACGTGTTAAAACCTCGCCAGCTGACCTGCTCGCTCAACCTTGTCGTCAGCGATGGAGATTGAAAACAGACATCTGACGACATTAAAGATCTGATGGGAAAGGACACAGAGTTCCTTTGTCCTGGTCAGATCTTGACATCATTCCGTCTTTAAGTGATACGCCAGCCTCGTCTGTTCTTGAGCAGCGAGTATTTATAACAGCTTGACCGACCGCGATTGTCTGGTGTTGAGAGCCATTCACTTTAACTTTCATTCATTCGCACCGTTCCATTGTGATTCAGGAGTGGCTCCAAGGTTAAATAGTGAAGCATTATTGTACTGACTTATGTGGTCTGTACCTGATTATGTCTGACCCTTGCTGCACAGCTTAGAGGAGGCCGCTACAAAGTATATATCACCTGGAAGTCTATTTTAAACCCAGTCTGTGAATCAGTTCTGGCTTCAGAGACTGTTTTATATGGGTGGCTGTTAAAGGTCTATCTACGGAATCTGACATGCGTGTGAATAACCTTTACGACGATGGTTACAGCTGCTGCCTTACTCTAACTCTGAAGGTGGAAGGGCACACACACACACACACACATGCATACGCGCACACACGTACACACACATCTCGGGAGTAGCCCCGACAAATCAGAGTTTACAGGAGGATGTTTGGCAGGAGCATGATGCGTTGTCCCCCTGTCACTGTGGGTTGTAGAGATGGGCTGGCAGAGCAGGAATCCTGTGTACTGTGTCTAATCAGTTTGCCTCCGTGGGCCAGGTGCTTATTGGACATAGCATAGGGTTTTGCTTTCGAGACACACTCACGCACACACACACACACACACTCATAAAACTCATGGACTTCCTGACTCACTGGGAAAGCAGGAGACTCTGGAGATGTGCACAGCTGCACACACACACACACACACACACACACACACACACACACCTGCACGCAAGCCCTCTTGCACTGATTGTTTTTGCAATGGTAAAAGCACCCCCTCACACCACTGCATATTTATCTACCCATCTATCTTTGTGCTCTCCTCTCCAGCTCAGGGGCCATTGTTCTGTTTAGCCCAGTATCTGTCTTTGAGATGCTCTCTGAGCCTCTGCTGCTGAGCCTGTTACACAGCCTTTATTGATACCCACCCCCACACACACACACAAACACACTCTCTCTCTCTCTCTCTCTCGCACACACACACACACACACACACAAACACACTCTCTCTCTCACACACACACACACACACAAACACACAGACAGAGAAGCCTGCCTCCCCGGCCTCCCCCTCCCATATTACCTCCATAAATCCTCTCTTGGCTGATTGTTATGGTCATTGTGTGTGCTGTGAGGGATGGTTATTATCTGCCGCCCTGCTTGCTGCTGGTTTATGCGTCTCGTCTTCGCCCTAACTCCCTCCTGTCCTCCTCTCCCTCCCTCCCTCCCTCTTCCTCTCTGCTCTCACTATCTGTTTTGCCTTTTTGCTCATCTGCTCCCTCACTTTGTCTTTTCCTTCTATCTTTCTTTCGGCCTTTTTCTTTCTTTCTCTGTCTCTCTCTGTTTGTTCGTCTGTCTCTCTCGCTCTCTTTCCCTCTCTTTCTCTCGCTCTCTCTTCCTCTCCAACATCCCCTCTCCACCTCGCCTCACTCTCTCTCTCCCAGGGTCCTGACCACTGCGTGAAATGCCTCCACTTCAAAGACGGCCCAAACTGCGTGGAGAAGTGTCCAGACGGCCTGCAGGGGGCCAACAGCTTCATCTTCAAATACGCCGAAGCCAACAACGAGTGTCACCCCTGTCACTCGAACTGCACGCAGGGGTGAGGGGCAGTGTGTGTGTGTGTGTGTGTGTGTTGTGTACGTGTGTTAGCTTAAGTGCATGTGTGCATAACACATTTGGGTGTGTTGAATGTGTTATCCATGCTGTTATTGCTTGGGGGTTTTGCTGATTTTGTCCTCATTGTGTGATCGAAGGTGCGTTCTCCTTTCTGCGAGGTTAGCATGTTTCCGCGGCGGTTCGCTCGTGTATCAAGTCAGCAGTCAGAATGACTAATGACGCAGGAGAAAGAGAAGGCTCTTCATTTACTCGACAATGGATTTCCCTCTCTCTGGCTTGACTGCACCCGTGCCTATTGATCAAGTCAAGTCAAGGTCACTCCATTGAGCGCTCGGGCTTTGTAGTTCAAGCGGAGAGGCGGAAATGCTAAACAATTCGTCTTCCCCTGTCTTAAGAATCATGCAAATAGACGAGGTTCATCAGTGTAGAATCTGCACTCTGCACTTTAGGATGTTGCACGTACACTTTCTGACTCACACACACACACGCACACACGCACGCACACACACACACACACGCGCGCACACAAACACCCTGAGTGACAGGTGAAAGATGTGCCACTCAATAGAAGTTGTGTTTTGCAGTCAATGGGGCACTGCCAACGCTTGTGTGCCGTTGCCCTCTGAGTGGCAGCTCACAGCTGTGACGAGGCGAAATTTCGTCTTGACACGTTGTCAAGAACAACTCAATCCCAGATTCGCAGGCGGTCTCGTGCATTCTTAATCTGGGAAGGAGGGCGGAATAGAGAGAAAGATAGGGAGAGATACACGGAAAGGAGATAGAGAGAGAGAGAGAGAGAGAGAGAGGAGGAGAAATAGAGAGAGATTGAGAGAAATCCCTGAGTGCGACCAGGACACTGAGAAATAGTCTGGGAGAAGGAGTATCCAGCTGAGACTCACCAACACCTTTATGAAAAAGTAAATATGTTTTTTTTTTCCTTTCTCTCTTGTTCAGGTGTACTGGTCCCAGGCTGCAAGACTGCATTGGCTGGATGGACAGGTACCTAATTCATTTAGAGGACCTCTTCTTCCTCTGGAGATGCACGCACACGCAGACAAAGGCGTACACGCAAATACACAGGAAATACTCGGAAAAACAAAAACATACAAAATCAGCGACGGAGAGAGAGAAACCCTGAAAGGACAGAAAATATAGCGTATGATTAATGACTACCTTTGAGGCCAATTGTCAGTGTGTTAGTGCGTGTGCCTGTGGCCTGGTGTCGAGCACGTAACGTTGCTCTTACTGTCAGCTACCCGTGACCAATGTGCGTTGACTCATCTATATAGAGTCTTGCCATGTCTGAGAGACTTTTCTCTACTGACTCTTGCTTCGATGAATCATATAGATAGAGCATGGTGTTTATGGCTTTTATTCTCAGCCGGTCGTGTGACGGAAAAGAACAAAACGCCACTAACCGTTCCAAGCAAATGAATTTACAGTTTCATGACGAGGACAGGCGTCGTTGAAGTTGTAAAGGGGACCCGAGTACAGGAGGGCGCCTGGAGGAAGCAAGACTTAAGTGTGTGTGTGTCAGTGTAGATGTGGGGATCAGGAAGAGGGGATTTTACGCTAGGGGGAGGGTCAGGAAAGGTGTTTAGTGCGATTTCTCATGTCCTGAGAAGAATTATGAAGGCTGAATGATGCTGCTAAAATAAAAAGTGCACATACTGGAGCGCCCTGGTGAACCCTCTTTCGTCCTGAGGCCCACGGGACCGTGTCTCCCTGAAGTCACGATCAGAACACCACCACTAAATACCTCCCAGCAATCTAACACTCTGATTCCGCTTTCTGTGATATACGGATTACAGAAGCTGCAACGACAGCTTACCTGTAGACCTTTTGAAGCCTATCTTCCTTTTGGGCCCGATCAAACCTTATTACCCTACACAAATCAGATGAA
>BROE01000022.1:9405465-9473601 GCA_036571765.1 Plecoglossus altivelis
GGGGGTTCAGGAAAGGTGTGTGTGTGTGTGTGTGGGCAGGGGAGAGGGGTGGGGGGGCTGCTGCAAAACGAGTAGGGAGGGCGAACCCCCGCTTGGTACGTTCAGTTCAGTTCTAACAGGGCCAGGAAATAAGGCCACTAAATAAAGTCAAAACCCAGAGCAACGAGTCAGTAAGGGAGAAGCGCACTTGACCCGGTCTGATGTTCACAGTGAGAGGCCACTACAGGGCAGGCCCTGGCAGGCCAAGGTGGACGAAACGCTAATGGCTGCGACTTCAGTCGTGACTGGTGGACAGACAGCGGAGGGCTCACCGGAGCCCGCCCGTCCATTGATCGGTTTCCCTGTCTGAAGTGATGACTGGAAAGAGATGTGGTAAGCCGATGGTGAGGGAGATAAGGGGAAGGGAGGACAGATAAGCGAGAGGCAGTTGGGAGGGAGGGACCGAGCCGAGAGGGAGGAAGATGGGAGAGACGGTGGACCTGCAGGAGAGCGAAAGGGGGAGACAGGCAGTACTGAATAGAGGGGGAGTGAGAGGACAGAGGATGGCGAACCAAGAATTAGTGAGAGAGCGACAAAAAGGAGACAGAGTGACAGAGAGAGAGAGGAAGAGGGGTAGAGAGAGGGGAAGGGTAAAGAGCGAGAGAGGAGGCAAGAGAGGGGAAAAAGAAGGGGGAGAGAGACAGGAGAGAGACAGGAGAGAGAGAGAGAGAGAGAGAGAGAGAGAGAGAGAGAGAGTCAAAACCACAGGACAGACAGCAGGGGCCAGATAAAGGGGCGCGTCTGGGGAGGGAAAATCCCTCCATGTGGTCGACAGACCCCAGAGAAGACACCTGAGACACACACACACACACACACACACAGAGCAACCGCTGTGGGGCAATGAGGAGTAAACAGATCTGACATTATCGGTAGTGGTATAGCTGCTGTGTGACACGACTGGCTTCAGAGAAATCCTCTCCACCCTCCATCCAGCTTATCTGCCCCTGGTCTGTGTGCTGTGCCTCTCCAGGTGTGACTAACAGGGCTTTTCGACATGTTAGAGAGAGGGCTCTGGCTTGCCTGAGTGGAAGACTGCTCAGGGCTGTTATCTGATATGCTTCTGGATGTGTGAGTGCCGTGCCACACATGCGTTCGGTTACAGGAGATTTCGTTGGCTACGACACACACTTGGGTATCTATGACGTACGCGACGCAGTGTCAGGACCTCTCCCTCCGACCCTAAACACACACATACACAGGCACACTCAGCCCAGGGCTGACGATAGTTTCTGAAGGTTTCAAACAAACAGATCTCCACTGCTTTGGCGTTACACGGCTCAAGTTCTGCCCTGTACCTTTGAGAACAGATGGTTCACACCCGCAAACACACGTCTCCCACAACACGCGTACAAGCACACACACACACACACGCTCTCAAACTAATTTGGTGTGCACACCAAATCGCACATACTTTGGCTCTAACCATCTCTCTTAAAGCTACTTACCCATACGCAGCGCGTGCCTCCTCTCAGAGACATCCATGCCTGTACCTACTTGGGAGAGATGGAGGGATGGAAGGAGCTGCTTCATGCATTTGCAGATGAAGCATGTTGAGTGTGATCACATTTAATGGGGCCTGCTCTTCTCTGTGATGTATGGGCCCTGATAATAGCTTTCCTGCTGATTTAGAACAGGAGGGGAGTGTGTCGGCCCAGCCCCCCCACCCACCCCTCCACCCAGTCAGTCAAATTAGGCCTGTTATGAAGCCTGAGAACAGTGGTGTTAAGCTCCATCTCCCTGCTCATCTCCAGCGCTGCCTCCAGTTACCTGCAGGCTGGTGAGGGTCCATTTAAACAGAGCTGATCGGATGGAGGGATCTCAGAGGACTGCATCCGTTGTGTTGTCTCGGATTCGTTCTGACGTTCATGTTCCTCTCGCTGGCTTTGATCTGAGCCAACTTTGGAAAGGACGTTTCGAGTTGTAGCTCGAAGGTTACTGAGGGTGGCTGTCAAGTGAAAGCACCCAAGGTGCTTTTGGGGGGAATTTCGATGAGATGTTGTTTTTAACGCTGGTTAGACTATCTGCAGTGGTTCTATTCAGTTATGTTGTTTGCAGCAGCAACGTGTCTTTATCTCTCTCTCTATCTCCCTCCCTCTCTCCCTACCTCTCTATCTCTCCCCCCCTCTCTCTCTCTCTCGCTCTCTCTCTCCCTACCTCTCCCTCTCTCTCTCCACCATTTCATATATATATCTATCTCCAGAACCCCCCTGATTGCTGCAGGGGTGATCGGGGGGCTGTTCGTGGTGGTCATAGTGGGTCTCAGTGTTGCTGTGTCGCTCCGCCGGATGAGCATCAAGAAGAAGAGAGCCCTGCGGCGCTTCCTGGAGACTGAGGTGAGCTGGGCCCTTCCGCTCTTCAGCCAGCGTGGGACTGTGCGTTGGTGTATGTGTTTGTGTGCGATAATGTATGGATGTCAGTATAAATGTAAATAGAGGAAGGCAAGCCAGCACGCAGGGTACTGCTGAACAACCAGACGGTTCTTGGCTGCTGAAGGCATCATCGCCTCCAACTGAAAGCTGGTGCGAAGCCCCGAGGCCTCGTCCAACGCGACCGTCTCTCTCTCTCTCTCTTCCCTACATCCTCCAGTGTTGTCCTGTGCATGCCTCACCTGCCTCACCTGCCGCCCATGCCTCGCCTGCTTTCTAACTGTCTTGGTGGATGCACCGCTGCATCCTGCAGCACTTGCATCCAGAGATAAGAGCTAGCTGTTGGCCTTCTGCTTGGCCCTGGTAGTGTGGTGCCCAGGAACACAGAAGGCCTAGCATGTGTACGTGTAACCCCTCGTACCAAAACCATTTCTACTGTGGCAATTGCTAGGCGAAATGGAGAAGGCCTTCATTGTTCACCAAAGCCCTGCTCGAGTACAAACATGTTTCCGTAGACCAGGTGTGTGTCATTAGACCGAGCATGTGTCATTAGAGCAAAGAAAGGACCAGGTGTACAGGCTGATTAGAGGGTTTTATCACACTGTCATTCCCACTTGTTCTGGATGTCAATGTTACTCACACCAAGCAGGGTTGACAGCGCGTCTGAGGGAATAGAGAAGGCGTATGCAAAACACATCAACGAGAGGGTGATTTTGCCTTGAGAAACAAAGGCTCGTGAGCATGAATTAAAATCCCATCCACCTTTAATAAGAGACATTAGTTTCAACGTGGACCAGTTAGGCTGTATTCACAGAATGAGGTTGGTCTGTTGAAGTATCAGCACCACCGGTTGTGTGGACAGCGCCCTCCCTGTCCCTGCTCCCCCATTCGACCATATTTCAGCACCACAGCCAGCGGACAGCTCCCTGCAGAAGAGGGGCATTGGGTGTGTGCATGTGTGGGTGGGTGGGTGTGTGTGCTCCCCCCCTCCCCGTTCTCTCTCCTTTCCTTCAGTCCTCGGCGGCTGATTTAGAATTCCATTTAAATGAAGAACAGCTATTGTTTTTTAATCAGACGTCCGTGATGAGCCTGGGGACGGAGCTGGGGCCGAGGAGGGCTGATTTACTCCCTCTCTCTTTCATCCCTTCTGCCCCTCTCCCTAGTCTCTCTCTCGCTCCTCTTTCCCATAATCGCTCGGTCTGTCTTTGGTTCTCTCACGCTTTATTTCTCGTTCTCTGTCTATCTCTCTTTCTCTCTGTTGGGCTCGGATTTCCATCCTTCCCTGTTAGCCCCCCCCCCCCCCCCCACTTTCTCTGCTGTCCTCCCCCTCTTCCTCCCCTCCCTTCTTCTCCATCCTCCAGCGCCCCTCCCTCTCCTCCACCAGTAATGAAACAATGAGAGCCTGCACTGCACTGCTCTTCAACTTCGGCAATTACACCCCCCCCCCCTTCCCAGCCATCTCTCCTGCCTTCTCATCTCTTTCTTCCTCCCGCTCCTTCTCTTTTGTACATCTTCTCGACACAATGTTACGCCGGGTCACAGACACAGTGGTTCGTCTGCCTGACCGCTTGTCACGTTGCGTCGGTGGGACCGATTGGTGGAACGGGTGAGATGCATTTGCTTAAAGTCTTTGTGCTGGACTGACCGTGAGAATGGATCATGTGCCCCTGCAGCTGGTGGAGCCCCTGACCCCCAGTGGCACCGCCCCCAACCAAGCCCAGCTGCGCATCCTTAAAGAGACAGAACTGAAGAGGGTCAAGATCCTTGGTTCGGGGGCCTTCGGCACAGTCTACAAGGTACCACACTCGTGTACACGCACTGTCAGTTTTACTTACCCGCCTTTTGAATAGAGAGGATGAGGTTAGCCGAAATGATGAATGAGAGAAGACACAGTTGTTAATGGCAGGAAATGAAGACATAAGAAGGAGAATGAAGGGAAGAGAGAGACAGCGTGTGAGAGAGCCAGGGAGAGAGAGAGAGAGGGAAGGGAAATGAAAGATAGTCAGTGAGATCCCCATAGGCGAGCAGGAAGATGTAAGAGGTGAAGTCACACCAGGTCAGACTCAGTGTGAGTAGGGAACAGAGAAGGAGAGAAGGAAAAAGAGGAGAATAAGGGAAAACAAGGACAAATGAAGGAGAGGCAGATGGGAATTAGCAGTCTAGTTTCCTGAAATGTTGGTGTTTAGGGAGATGCCCATTCTCTCAGTGGACGTCTTATCCCCACCTCCTCTTTCCCCGCCCTCATTTTACTCCTTCCTGCCCTTTACCACATGCTAAATCTGTCTCCTACTCTCTCCTCCTCTCTCCCCACCTTTTTCTCCTTCCTTTCCCTCTCCCTACCCCAGCTCCTCCTCCTCTCTCCCCGTCCTCTCTTCCTGTCTGTTGCTAGGGTAGGGTCCGAGGGGACAGTGAAGATTCAGTGCATCAAGATCCTCAACGAGACCACTGGCCCCAAGGCCAACGTAGAGTTCATGGACGTGAGTTTCTTACCGGCTCGGACGAACCCTCACACACACCACATGCAGATCACACGCTTCACGGATCACGCAGTCCCTGGGCAACACACATGGCCCTGGGTCCCCGAAGAGACCCACGTCCGTGAAACATTCAGCGCTCATCTATTTCAAGGGGGAAAATGTACATAATTTTTTTTTCTCAAATTATCCTATCCCCATCATGGTGATGCAATAGCTATGAAATGTTCCAAGCTGTTGAAGCTTCAGTGCATCCTGTAGTAGTGGTGTTCTGTCTGTAGGTCTGATTGTGTGTGTGTGTGTGTGTGTACACGCGAGCATGCGTGAGAGAGAAAGAGTGTTTCTCAGTGTATTGATCTATTATTGCATGCATGTGTGAATGGAATCTTCTGTGACTGTGTCCTCTATGCATGTGTCCGCACTTCTGCTGGAAGGAACTTGTGTGTGCGTGTGTACATGTGCGTCCATTTGTGTGTTGATAGCAGGGGCTCTAAGTGACAGCCCCCGGATGTCACCGGCGACAAGCCTGGGCGTATCCCACAGTGCACCAGTAGCCGAGCTCTGTGTTAATGAGCTCTCCTCCACGCGTGCCAATAGCCACCGGGGCAGCTGGGATAGGGGCCTGTCAGCTGGAGGACCAGCGTGGGGGGGGAAGGACCTTCAGATGTCTTTGACTGAGCGAGAGGGGTTAACCGAAAGAGGGAAGAGGGGGAGGAGGAGGAGGGCCGAGAGGAGGGGAGCAGCGACACGTGGAGGATGGCTTGATAGAGAGGCTGGCGGGGCCGGCCAAGCCTCCGGAGCTGCCTGCTCCACCGTGACCCTCAGCGCCCCGGCCTCGGAGGGGGCGGAGTGGGCGGTGCCACGGCGCTCCCTCATCTAAGCAGCAATCAAAACGCAGCGGCACGTGCTGCCAGATTGGACGTGAAGAGGTGGCCCCTGGCGCCGGTCGCCCAATGATCGGGCGCGGTGCTTCCTCCAGCAGCTCCTGCGTAGCGGGAGGATGAACACTCATTACAGAAACTGTCTGCATGTTAGTTTGTAATGTCAGTGTGAGTGCATCTCTGTGTGTGTGTTTGCATGTGTGTGTGTGTTTGTGTGTGGGGGTGGGGGGGGTGCATGTTTATATGCATGCACTCACAGGACACTTTGAGTTATTCTTTCCTAAGGCCTAAGCACTGCTGTGGGCTTTTCTTTATTACTGCAATATAAAACCTCGTGGTCCAACCTTGGAAATTGCATTTCATATTGCTATCTCCATTGTTTATGGAAATGGTACCCCTCCAATTTGTTTTGTTTTGCTCAATTTAATTTCTGTCCTGAGTCATGCCTCTGTGGCATCTGTAATGTATGTGCATGTTGTGTTTTCACACGGTTGTGCGCGCTTCTAAACGCTCGTGCAAAATCAGGTACGGTTTTCAGCCGTCGCTTCAAGACAGGAGCACCGTCACACCGTCGCCAAATAATACACTGTATTATATGGATTTTGATGACGCCACCTAATTATGCGTCCACGTACGGCAGATGGAATCCAAGATCTAACTCTTTCGTTCGTGGGCTCGTCTGCCAGTCACCACGAGGACCTGGGGCACTCCCGCGCACTCGGTGACACACACAATGACACACACGGTGACACACACGGTGACACACACAATGACACACACGGTGACACACACAGTGACACACACGGTGACACACACAACGACACACACGGTGACACCCACGGTGACACACACGATGACACACACAGACTCATGGACCTCCCCCACCCCACCCCCCCCCTTTGATATGTGAGTGGATGCTTTAACCACAGGCTTGCCGATGGTGATAGATGATATTCTCCAGCATGTACATTTCCAGGGCAGCTGCAGGGCTCGTCTCTCTTTTACAAAGGGCCTGATTTAAGATCGCACCGATGCACTGCGATGTCATAGATCTGGAGCTGATAACAGAGGATTGGATTATCCAAGCAGCGTGCGGCAGCGGCTATAAATCCAGTTCCGGACAGGAGCAGCTTTGCGCAACATTGCTGCCTGCTCGCTATCTCACTATCTAACACATCATCATAGCTCACTAGCTGGGCTGAGAAGAGCAATAATGTGTGTGTGTGTCAGTGCCTGTGTGTGAGTATGTGTGTGTATGAGGTTGCCATATGCTCCGACGAGCCTACGTCTATAAGTATAACAAGCGGACTATCTAGCGTGTGTCTGCTTGACCTAGATCATGCAGGCTGGTCCAAACCGAACACCCAGGATATCATGTATATAATATTCCCCCAGGGTCTTAGTTGGTGTGTGTCTTCCCCAGGAGGCCTTGATCATGGCCAGCATGGAGCACCCCCACCTGGTGCGTCTCCTGGGGGTGTGTCTGAGCCCCACCATCCAGCTGGTGACGCAACTCATGCCCCATGGCTGCCTGCTGGACTACGTCCACGAACACAAGGACAACATCGGCTCCCAGCTGCTGCTCAACTGGTGTGTCCAGATCGCCAAGGTAAGACCCGCTCCCTTCTGCCCTCAGAGCTTGTAACCAAGCGGACCTCCGGACCCCGGGGGGGTCTGGCGACATGCTGGACACTTCAAATGAGTTGAATGAATGGGTTTGGCGCGCGTGGAAGCCATGACGGAGGATGGGAGAGAAATTGTTTGGGATTTTTTTGTTTGCACTGCAGTGTAGGTTTGCCCCTGCTCTCGCTTCCTCTCTCTCTCCGATTCTCTCTGTCTCGCTTCGTCTCCCTCTGTGAAAGTGTCAGCGAAAGTGTCAGCGAAAGTGTGAAAGCGTGTGTTTGTGTGAAAATGTCTTTGTGTGGATAAAAGTGTGCTTCTCCAACAAGCCCAGGTCTACGTACAGCCACTGTTTACTAGAAGGGTGAAGAAAACGCCTGCTTGCTACTACAGCAACAGCAACAACACAGGCATATATTCCATCAGATGCTCCAGAATGTTCTTTTGATGTTGCGGGTGGGGGGGTTGGGGGGGGGGAGCGTGTTGCAGCGTGTCTGCGCGGGGCGTCCTTACATCGCAGCGCCGGCGTGTGGGCGGAAATGTCTGGAAGTCACGTGACTCTCCTCGCCCCGTCAGCCACCTGCCGTTGACATGGAACCAGACTGGGCTTTGTTGATACAGCTCAACCAACCCCCCCCCCCTTTCCTCACACATCAGCTCCGCCTGTTTCCCTCTTGCGCGGCCCTCGTAAAAAGCAGCCCGTCGCTCACACGCTTATCTTTTCGCGCTCGCCCTCCCAGGTGAGCGGCGCGGCGGCGCGCTTTCTCGAGCTCGGAGGTTCTGCTCGTGGAACAGGACGTCACGTACAGCGTATGGGAGCGATTAGGGCTCCGCGCCAGATGAACAGGTTGGAGCATCTCCCAGCTTTCTCAGTAGCGCTGTCGGGCATGTTGCTGTCTAGTCCTGTTCGTGTAACGTACCCGGTGCTGGCTACCTCAGAGCACCCCTGCCTGCCGACTCAGCCTTTCGAAACATTTAGGAGCTAATTCGCTGTGAGACCGGTGAATTACTAGAGTCTACTGGAGTGAAATGAAGATGTCTGTGTCTATTTGACAGATTTTCAAACGTAATGGTTCACTTCAAAGGGCAGGCGGGGTGGGGGTGGGGGGCAGGGATGGCAGGAAAACAGGCAGGCAGACAGACAGGAAGACAGACAGACAGACAGACAGAAAAGCAGGAAGACAGACATACAAGCAGGTTAACAGGAAAGGCAGGCTAGGAGGCATGCAGTCAAGCAGACAGACAGAAAAGCAAGTCGACAAGACAGGCAGGCAGACAAGCAGACAGGCAGACAAGCAGGTCGACAGGATAAGCAGGCTAGCAGGCAGCCAGACAAGCAGGGAGGCTGCCAGTCAGACTCTATGAACAGGGATAACGGAGGAGACTAGAGACTAAATAAAACATGATATCTTTCTCACCTCCCTCCATTTCAGCCCAGTATAAACAAACACATTTGAAGATGAGAAGTTGAAGCTGGAATGGCAGAGAGCCTGTGTGATGGATGCTGGTTAGAGTGGAGGTCTGTGTGTGTGTGTATCCGTGTGTGTATACGTGCGTTTGTGAATGTGTGTGTATGAGTGTGTGCGCGTGAGTGTTTGTTTCTGATGGCTAAAACTGTCTTGAGAAAACAGAAAGGTCACCCAGCCAGCTAGCCAGACCCACTCCTGAGACCCAAGATTTAATATCTTAGACAAATATGTCTGTTGCGCACACACACACACTCACACACACACGCACACACACACGCTCTCTCTCCCTCTCTGTTTCTGCGGTTGGGTCTGTATGTGGGAGTTTCCGTGGTAAAGTTCTCATCCATCAGTTAAAGTTTGAAAAAGAATACACTTATGATTATGCCCCTATAAGGGCGTATTTACATTAATATTTATAGCAAGTCAGACTATATATTTAATTGTATCATGCTGAGAAACAGCGTATGTGCACCGTATGGCAATTCATCACAGCCCGCAAATGGCCGCGCAAAAAAGCCAGATTTGTGGTTGCGTGCCCGTACACATAAATAAATATACTCCTGCTGTGAGTACCTGTCAACAACACAGTTATGTATTATTCATAAACGGTAGCTATGATAATACATTATTAACACACATCCTATTACACATATCAAGTGTGTAGTGTTGAGCCCAGGTACTGTAGTGTTGCTGTTTCTACAGCCGTTTGTAATGTGATGAGTAGGCCCTTGGAGACAACAGGCGATAGGTCAAAGGTATGACTACAACCTGCAATGAAAACACCAGGACACGCACGCGCGTGCACGCACATGCACAGGTGCGCGCACATGCGCACGTAGCTGTGTGCTCCACACATCTGGACACACATAGCTGAGATCCATGCGCATACACATACCCTGCACTCTGTAATCTGCTCGCTAACTTTCTACACATGCTCGCATCCTCTTTCCCCCCGTATTTCTATTCTCTACCTTTTGTCTCTTGGGTCGTGCGTTCAGCTAATACAATCACATTACGGCTGTGCTGCACAGTGCCACGGTGGACTGCAAACCTAGTACAAGATGTGCCACTGTGCCAAGCCTCACTACACCGCAGTAACACGGTGGTTTGGATTCAGTAGGGGTTAGTCTGGAGTTAATGTAAAGCAATCTGCTCCTGACCTCTAGCCTGCCTTTCTGCTTCTGTTGTGTGTGTGTGTGTGTGTGTGTGTGTGTGTGTGTGTGTGTGTGTGTGTGTGTGTGTGTGTGCGTGTGTGTGTGTGGGTGTGTGTACTGAAGGCTTAGTTATCCTCAGGGTCATTTCCCTATGCAAACCATACCCCCGAACTGAGCAAACATCCCACACCACCTCATCACATACTGTACTCTCAGTGTCCCTCTGTCTGCCTGTCTGTCCCTGTTTAGTTTGCTGTCTCTGCCTGTCTGTCTGTCTATGTTTAGCTTGCTGTCTCTGTCTGTCTGTTTGTCCATCCCATCACTAGTTTCCTATCAGCTATCAGCTTTTGCTCAGTCTTTCTCTTTTGCTTGCGTTCTCTCTCTGTCATTCTCTCCCTTTCTTTCTCTATTTCTCCCTTTCCCTCTCTCTCTCTATCTCTCCCTCTACCTCCTCTCATTTCCCTCTCTCTGTGGCGCGCGCTATCTCTCTCTCAATCCTCTCTCCTTCGGCGCGCGCCCGTCCTCCTTGCCACAGACGCTCCTCCTCTCTCCTCAATAATCCTCAGTCTCTCTTCTCAGAAAGGAAGAGGGAGGAAATCGTCTTGCCTCGTGGATCCCTCGAGAGCCCAGGAGGGATGTCGGGAAATCAAGAGCGACAAAAGCAAGAGGCACCTTGGAACTATGGCCTTAGATATGGGCACACCTGGGACAAGTTTACAGCCCCCCCCCCCTTCCCACCCTTCCCCCCCTCCCCCCCTCCCCTCCTTCCTCGCAATTATCACTGCAGCTTTTATCAGGGATCTGCACTTTATGTTCCTGTACAGACCCTGACGGCTACTCGAGATACACCGGTAGATTCTCCCGGTACGACCAAAGCACTATATTGTTTGTGCAACCAGCCCCGCGGCAACTTCTTTAGAAAGAACCTCCTTCCCAACAACTCCGGACCATGAGATCCCTCCCGTAAGGAATACTTTAAAGACAGACAAAAGACCAAAAACAACACCGTATTTTATCAATAGTGGGCCTTCAGCGAACGCCGCCGGAGTTAAAACCTTCAAAGCCCTGAAAAATGCCTTGTCCATTTTACCCCAAGTCCCAAAGCCTTTTGAAAGAAAGAAAACTCCCCTGTCCCCCTTTGATTGACAGGCATGGGAAGTTAAACCCTCCCGGAACAATTGATGGTGGAATAAGATAAAGAAAACGTAAGACTGTTTCCTCGATCCATGCCCTCCGGGTAGAATACGGCCTTGTAATTTACAGGTCTATGTTGCCCCACCCTCATGCACAAACGCACACCACAGGCACACGCACAGCAACCAGGCACACAGCACACAACACAAAAATAGATAGATAAGATAAGATAGAAATCCTGCCACAAATCTTTGAGAATGAACTGAGGTCAGGGGTTAAGTAGGCGAGTGGCAAATTGAGGGACTGAGGCATGGGTTCCACACAATAGATGAGGGTTTTCCTGGCCAATAGGCTTGCCACACCTGAGGACAAGCAAAGAACAATCCCCCCCTCCCTCCTTCCTCGCAATTATCACTGCAGCTTTTATCAGGGATCTGCACTTTATGTTCCTGTACAGACCCTGACGGCTACTCGAGATACACCGGTAGATTCTCCCGGTACGACCAAACGTATTGTTGTGCACCCACAGCCCCGCGGCACTTCTAGAAGAACTCCTTCACAACTCCGACATGAAGATCCCTCCGTAAGGATACTTTAGACAACAAAGACAAAACAATCACGTTTTATTCAATAGATGCTCTTCAGCGAACGCCGCGGAGTACCTCAAAGCCTGAAAGTGCCTGTCCTTTTTCCAAAGCCTTTGAATGAAAGAAAAACTCTGTCTTTGATTGAGCAGGCATGAGTAAATACTCGGTACAAGTGATGGTGGAATAGATAAAGAAACGTAAGATGTTTCTCGATCATGCTCGGTAGAAACGGCTTGTATTTCGGTCTCTGTTGCTCATGCACACGCACACACAGGCACACGCACACACAGGCACACACACACACACACAAATAGATAGATAGATAGATAGAAATCTGCACACGATCTTGAGATGAATGAGTCCAGGTAAGAGGCGAGGGCAATTGAGGACTGAGGCAGGTCACACAATAGATGAGGGTCCTGGCATAGGTGCCACACTGAGACAGCAAAGACAAATGACAGACCGCCAGGATCGCGCCACGCGCACACACAAACACGCTCCCCCCCCACACACACCCAACCACACACACACACACAGACACGCAGTATACACACACAGACTCTCTCTCTCTCACACACACACACACAAACGCACACGTTCACACAGACAAGCACACTCACAGAAGTAGACTCGTTTGAGATTCGCTCCTTTTATCCCCTCAACCCTTCAGCTCTCACTTTCACTTTCCCTGTTTCTCTGTCTTCTCATCGCTCTTCCTCTATCCCGGCCCTCTGTTGCAGCATCCTTCGCTCTCGAGCACGCACGCAGATGGATATCATACATGCTCACCTGCGCACATGAATCCGCCCAAGGGAGGAAGGGTACTTGTCGTGTAATTACATTACCGAGTTAAAACAGGGGCCGTTTTCATTCCTCATTAACAAGGTTACATGCAGCGTCGCACGCTCCTCTTCTTCTCTGGTTGAGGTGGCACCATCAATAGCCTCCTTACAAAGGTAATTACAGTGGCGCCTCTGCAGGATGAAGCGTTTGCGTGACCTCGGGGAGCCCCGGCCTATGGCGGCTCGGATCAGGAGGATCGGGCAGCGCACTGCTCCCCCATCCTCATCCTCATCGTCGTTTCTGGAAGGTCTCGGTCCTTCCTCGCTGGCCGTGCCACGTTCGCTGTCTGCACGCCGCGGAGGCTCACGCCCGGGCGGAACAGGCGAAGAGCGGGAGCCCTGCGGCCGTTCTTCTAGCGTTGTTCCCCAAATACACGCGCACGCACGCCAAACACATCTCTCCCCCACTTTGTATTCTCTCCAGGGTTACTTCTTTAATCAAGTTCTCCATAGCTACACCTGGTTGAGAGAGTAAATGTGTGCTTTTATTTCCCTGGGTGTGTGTGAGAGTGTGTGTGTGTGTGCGTTCACTATCGAACCTGTGACCAGGGCCCGGTCCCAGAGCTGAGGTAGAGTGGACCTTGATGGGGGAACAAGCAGCCCTTTAACATGTTTAACAGGCCATCCACAAACCCGGCGACATTCAATTGCTCGGCCTCAAGATAATATCTCCTGAATTGTAAGCGGTGATTGCAAAGAAAGCAATCAAAGTTGAGTGCTGTGAGCGTGCGTTTCCACGGTTTCACGCCGTCAGCCTTGCCGTATCGGCCGCAACGCAATTAGTCGTAAACAATAATGGGTTTGGCTGATTGTTTAGCGGTTTCATTGGGTCAAGTCGGCCATATTTACGGCAGCCTGCCATCTGCCGTGTTGAGGTGTGCGGAAATGGGAGAGACGAACATGGCCTTGCATCTAAAGTCTCTCTCCCTCTCTTGCTCCAACTCTCTCCCTCTATCTATCACATTGTCTGCTTTTATTTTTTCTCCTCTCTCTCTGCTGTCTAGCCCCCTCCCCTCTCTCTCTCTCTCTCGCTGCTGTGTAGCTCTCTCTCTTTCTTTCTACTCTCTCTACATTTTGGCGTGCTCGTGCCCATGGGTATGTTTAGAGTGTGCGTGGAGTGGTGACTGAATTGGCTGTGTCTGTACGTTGATTGGCTCAGAGCCTTAGGGATCAACAGAACGCTGTCAGGGCTGTTTCCATTTGTCTTCCCCCTCTTTCTCTCACCTGCCTCCCCTCCCTCCAGTCACACAGTTCAACCGGCTGCTCCTCGGCTAAACCGCCATTCGGAGATAGCTCATCAGATGAGTCGAGTCAATCAGAAAAGAGGGAATTAGGTGCTGACGTCTCTGGTGAGAAGTTGTACCAGCTACTTTGTTTCTGAATCCCCCAACTTTGACTGCGTTTGTGATGAGCCCAGTCGTACTTGGTGAATATTATGCATGGGAGCACCATCCCCAGCTCTCTCCCTGGTGCCCTCGTGGCTCATCACAGCTCAAGGTTGTAGTGGTTCTCATCTCCTCCATGGCGCCCTGCTGGAGGGAGCAGAGAGATAGCGAGTGCTGCTGTACGTGGTCGTCTTTGCCCCCCCCCCTCTTCTCTGTGGCAGATCAGCAGGCGCTCATTGTCAGCCTGTTATCATGGCCAATGCAGTTCCATCCCCCTCCACCCCACACCTCCGCCTACACCCCCTCATAACACACCCTTTGTTGAGCCTGCTGTGCCATGTGAAAGCACGTCGCTCCCCCCCTTCCCCTTGGACCAACCAGAGGATCTATGTTCTCTTCATGTCTGCCTGACTGCCCGTCTGTCCGACCCTATCGGTTCGCCTGTCTGTCTGTCTTCAGCCATCTGCCTGTCAGGTAGTCCATCGTCTGTTTGTCCACCTGCACAGCCCTGCCTACCCCTGCAGCAAAGAGAGAGTGCCCTGCAATGTTGATTGCTTCTCCACTCCACCCTCGTCGACACATCCGCACATCCGCACGCACACACATTCACATGGCTCACCGGGAGCAGACAGGTGTGTATTATTTACTGTGGCCTGAGGATGCCAGTCCCCACAGAATGAGCAAACAGTGTCTGAGTGAGCTGACCTGCTGGTCCCAGCAGCCTCTAGGATAAGGCTGGAAGGAGAGGAGCTGGTCTGGAGACAGCTCTCGGAGCACAGCGTTCCACTCAAGATATTTTCCCTACATATCAACTAAGTGCCTACAGGCTCATATGCGGTGGATGAGTTTGCAGAGTGCGTGGACCTCATTACGTACGCTTATATGGATGGGCACACATGCGTCCTCTCATGAAAGCAGCCTAATGATATGTTGCCGCTGTACGTGAGGAGATTGTATGGCTTTTCTACCCCCCTGCCACACACACACAGACACACACACACCCAGGCACGTATATGTGCATGCAGTCTCCCCGTAAATGCGAAAACCTGGGGGTTGCCAAACTCCTTCATTTCCACAGATCAATCACAGATCACAGATGATAATACTCTCATTACACCCCACTCAGATAGCACTATGATGACAGTCCTAGTGATTATCATCATTATTATCATTTCTTTATTACAGTTAATTATTCCACATCCTAAAGAGGCCGTTAATGGACTCCCTCCTTTCATCTTTTACCAGGCTGCGATTCGGTTCCCCCTCCCCAAAGGCCCCTTCTCTGCACTCTCCCTAAGCGCTGACAAGGCATCACCAGCAGCTTACAGAGCCAACTATAAGGTCTGACAAATTGAGCTGTAAATTGTGAAGCTCACGGCCCAATTAGCAGCAAGTAGCCGTGTTAAAAGGAGGGGCCTGGAGTAAACAGCACACGGTGATTGACAGGGGGCTGAAAAAGAAATGCGCGTGAGAACTGTATTTCCTTTGCCACACTCTCTCCCGCTCTCTGGACAGGTGGAGAAGGGTAATCTTCTCTATTGCCTCTGTGAGTACCGTGGACGTGGAGGACCTGGCTTGAATATGAACTTATTGTGAAATCAGGAGGTGTGCTTGATTTTGATTGCCTTCCATTCAGCATGTCACGGACCTCTCCGGTTGTGTCTGGCTTGTTCAATCAAGTGCACCGCCAGAGTCCTCAACTGGGTTTGGTGAGATGACTGTCAGGGGTATAATAATACAGTATAAGGATTGTGTCCCGGAGCCATTGTTCTGCTCCACCACTAGGGGCAGTCTGTTCTGAGAGGGATGATTATAGCTGCAACGCTGTGTGCGCTCTTCAGGGCTTTTTGCTTTAAGATGAGGAGCTGGGGTAAGGGGTTGCATTCTTTGGTAAACATTCACACATGGAGTTGTTAGGCGTGCTGTGTTAGGGTGTCTTGCTTTCATGAAAAGGAAATGAACGGACTACGAATGACCTGTGAGGTTGGTGGAGAACCACTGAAACGTACTGTTCGATTGTAAAACCCTAGAAATGGACGTATGGTTGTGGTACAACTTTGACCACTTCTGACTTTCCACCAAACCTTGCACCTTTTGTCCGCCACCACCAATCCCTCACAAAAAAAAACGCATACACTACAAAATGCAGTCACACCCTTGTCACCAAGTAATTCAAAGTGGTGTTTGGGTCTCCATGGCTAAAAGCAGCCTGGACAAGAGAGTTCTTCATATTCTGCTGACCAAAATCCCAGTGTTTAATGCTGAAATGGGTTTTCTCCCTGAGAGATTGAATCGATTTTTGCGGGTTTTCAGTTTACACTTTTCAACCTGTATTTCGGTGGTTCAGGGGCTTGCTAAATATCTGTGGTCTGGAGAGAGTTATCAGTAGACATCGTACGTACAGTTACATTTTTATTGTTAATCATCCATTTAACTGAAAGGCTTTTTTGTCTCTGCTGTTCCTCGTCCTCCTTGGATCCTGTCCCCCTATGGCCCCCGCAGTGATGTTAATGAAGTTCCCTTTGCCCAAACACACACACACACACACACAAACACACACACACACCAGTGGCTCATTCGGTAGTGTCACCTGCAGGAGTGAGGTGCACATCACGCCTCACTCATGCCAAACACATTACTAGGCCCATCTGGTGCCCCCTCCCCCCCCACCCCATACCAGGCGCCAGGCGCCAGGCACGGGCAGGCCTTCCACGACAAGGTCATGTGTTGGCGTATGTTGTGGATCACAGTCCGGCCTCCCTGAGGCCCCTGGCCCTGGCAGCATGGCAGGGTGGCATGTGTGGCGTGGAGGCAGGCTGTCCGTGTGCCCTGGCAGTATATCCTGGGCTCTCACTCGACACAGGTCCAGCCTGCTCTGCTTCTTGTCGTGGCCATCGAACCTCATTCCTAGACGTCGGAGGGGGGTCAGGGGGGGGGGGGGAAAGAAAGAGACGCGGAGAGATAGAGAGAGGGAGTCTGCCGCCAGTCTGACAGATGGGTTGGCTGAGGGAGAGAGAGCTCTCTGTATGTGTGCGCTGGTGTCTCCTTCCGTGCCATATCCGCCTGTGTGTGAAAAAGCAGGTCCCAGGCTCTCTGCTTTCCTTTGACCTCCTCAAGCCTGTTCATCTGATTAAGAGAAAGGTGGAGTGTGTGTGCAGTACGTGATGTTGGCGAGTTAGCCAGGCCTTGTTATCGGTTACCTGCGTCTTTGTGCAGATGCCAATACAGCAGTGCCTGAGCGAGAAGGTCTCCACAGCATCTATTAAACTCTGCATCCTCTCCCTTTAACTGCCCCCTTCCCTTTTTCACAACGGTCCCAGATGCCCATTGGTATTCTGTCACCCCCACCCTCCCACCCTGCCCCTGCTGAGCGCTCACTGAGGTGTGTCGTAACAGGCATGCCAGCTCACCCCCCCCCCCCCCCCCACTGCACGCCTGCTGCCTGTGTCAGTGCAGCTTCCCCACCCCCCCCCCCCCCCCCCCACCCCCCCCCCCCCCCCCCCCCCCCCCCCCCCCCCCCCCCCCCCCCCCCCCCCCCCTCCCCCCCCCCCCCCCCCCCCCCCCCCCCCCCCCCCCCCCCCCCCCCCCCCCCCCCCACCGTGCACCGCCTGCTGCCTGTGTCAGTGTCCCCTTCTTCTCATCTTGTCCTTCTCCTCCCAGTGACATCTCTCTCTCCATGACTCCCTCTCTCGGTCTTTCTATCTCCTTCTCTCTTTCTCTTTTGCATCTGTGTCCTCCTCTTCGCTTCCCTCGCTAGTTCTGCTGGCTGAGGTCAGCAAGGGTCACTTCATGAGTCATTTCATCTTAAGAGGTGACCAGGGATGAAGCCCTTCGAAAAGTCTTTTTCCCACATCATCCAGTCAGCCTTTTTCACAGAGCTGCTTTGCAAGGTTTTTTCTTCTGAGAATCTGGACTTCTGTGGATTGCAAATGTTTTTTTTTGGATCTTTCCCTTTTCCCCCAAATGCTAGCGAGAGAAGATGTGTTTAATTTTCATTAGCTGTGCTTTCGGCCCATTTCATACTAATCTCATAAACGGCACTGTTAAGTCTATGGAGTGATTTATTAAAGTCAAACGGTAATTGCCTGCTAAAGAGACAGTGATCCTCAAAAGAACAGTTTGGCTTCAAGCAGATCACCCTTAAAGCTGATATTTAGACTCAGCTGATAACTGATTATACACCTAGAGTCGCCCCCTCCTCTGTCTTTTCTATCTCTCCCTCAGCTCACGTTTCCCCTCATCCACCTGTTTATCTCTCCTTTATCCCTGCGACTCAACGCATATTGAGTTCTCCTCCCTGCCGCACTCCCTCCCTCTTGCTTTCTCTCTCTCTCTTCCTCTTTATCTATCGCTTTCTCACTTTTGCTTTCTCTCTCTCTCTCTCTCTCCCTCCCCCCCCCTCCTCACTTCTGCTGGAAGCCTTGACCTACGTCTTGCAGCCCGCGCGCATGCAGTCTTCGGTGGCATGTTTACACAAACCACTTAAACCGGCTTCCTCCTCCGTCAGGCATGCCTGTCTAATTTTAATTAGGCCTGTGTCTGCCGGTGACGCTCTTTATTATTGTTTCTCTGGACCAGATTGGAGCGTAGGGTGGAAAATGGATCTAATAGGTCACCGTGGGAGACAGGCTCCCCTGCGCGTGGCTCCCGGCCGCGCGGACAGGCGTGCGGGGCCAGCGTTGCTTTAACCCCCATTAATGCGCAGGCCAGGTGCTGAGGACCAAGCCGCACGGGCTTCGGGGAGGGCTGGGCGAACGGAGTGAAAAACACAAGCTAATTTCACATTAGCATGGAGGCTCAATGCGCTGAGAGGCTGCTGGCTTGCAAGCGTAGACTCCCACCTGGGAAAATTGGCTTGCAAACGAAGCGGCCGTCTTTCGAGGGTACGTTCGCGTGTGTTTTTCTGCCCTTCTAACGCAACGTTCAAATAAGTGTCTTGATTGGTGATTGTATTCACTTCTTTCACATGACTAACGTGACTCAGAGTGGCCCCCCCAAAGCGCGTGGTGTGAACTTTCGGTACGACCACCCTCGGGTCATCACACATGCCTGCCCGCCCAGGCGCGGTGAGGAAGCATAAGAGCAATGCTGGAGAGAATTGTTGTGTTCCTCACCTCTCTCCCCCAAAGATGTTATATTTGCTATGCAGAAATATCCACATATAAATACAGCCTATGATTAGCAGTACGATGTTAAGCGAGCTAGTCGAATGAGTTAAGATAATGATGAAACGGTTGGAAAATAAACATTGCCAATATTGTAGTAGATATTGCCCATATTGCAAAATCTTTCACCAATGGTGATGCAACCAACAACAAGCTGAAGGAAAGGAGGGGGGAAAAGAGCTCTCGGTCAATCTGCATGTGTGTCTGACCTCAGGAAAACCCCATTAACTTCTAACCCGGCCCCATGACTCACAGGTCAACCCTCACACCACCTCCCACACCCCCCCATCCTCCCCCACGCCCACCAGCCCCAGCAGCCAATTAGCAGCTGCGGGGCCTGGAGGGTCATCCACCTGGTGGGTGGGTAGGGGGGGGGGGCTAATCAATAGCTCCGCTCTGCGTCTGATGATCATTTATATTTCAGTGGAGAGATGACCTGCCTGCCTTTAATGAAAAGGTGTCTGCGAGGCTGAAAATTACTGAAGACGAACGTTTGGAATACTGATTGCGACACCAGCCGGAGCCTGGCCCAGTCTGGATTAGCCTATCACGCGGCCAGACGTGCTGCATAATTGAAATGGCAGCCATTTAGTATTCTGGCGGGATGAAAGCGACCCAGGCTTAATCCCAGTCACTAGTCGTTACAGGTGAGGGTGGAGAATCTGGCATCGGATTCTCTCCTGGAGACCCACCCAGATGTTGGTTGTTTGACTGGTGGAATGAAGCTGTGGGCAGAGAAATACTGGCATAGATATGCAAACACTACCTAGCACATCACAGACATCCATCTTTTTTTTATAGCCTGCCTTCAGAAACAAATGCGTTTTATTGTAAACTTTTTACAGCCATACACCATACTCAATCCACTGAGGGTTTTTTGTAATAAAAAATTAGACTGTTATAACATGAATACGTTTGACTGAAGCACGCTTCTCAGATGCTGCACATCCTAGTTTTCCTTGTGTAATGAACACCTAGCTAAAGGTTAAAAGCCAGAAAGAATTGAAACACAGTCGATTCATCCAATGACATTGAGGGGAAACGGCAGCATCCCAAGGAAAAGGATAATGCAATAATGATAAAGCTTCAATTCATTTGATATCAGAATGCATTTACTGAGCAATGTTAGAGGGCGGCTCTCCAATGCGCGATTTGTCTGCTCCCAGATTGGATTAGCGATGCGAGGCTTGTCCATATGCATTTATTCTCTCAGATGAACGCTCAATGCAGTTTGCACCGTACCTCTGCTGAACCATCTTCACCCTTCTATGTGTGCTTACACAGATACATTCTCTGAGACACTTCCCATGCACAGAGACACAATCGCTTGACATTCCCACACGCACACACAAGCATCTACCACATCCTATCACTATAAGCTGTTTTGTCAGTCAGGAAGTCGGTGTGTGTGGGCTTGTGCCTCTTGTCTCGGTTTTCTCCCTGGATTCAAGGAGCTTTAGTGCTGTAGGCCAAGTAGAAGAACATCAGCAGGGGTCAGTGTAGACCTCCACTCCTACCTGTCTCACCTCACATGATGTATGTCCTCACCTACCGTCTACAGTGCTTCCATTCATACGCAGGGGGGAGGGGCCTTTTAGCCAGCCAGCCAGCCAGCCAGCCAGCTAGCTTCCCAGTTGACACGAGAGGAGTCCGTGTCAAGGATATAGCTGCCCCTGGGTTTATGCTTCCAACCTGCCCAGTGCATTAACGACCTCTATACGCATTGATTTCTAATTACTCTGAAGTAGACACACAGGATAAATATTGTGTGGAGCACTGGGCAGAATCAAGCCAGTCGTAATCAGCGATCATTGATCTCCTGCCCGGGCCGCGGAGGTAATCTGTTTTAGATAGAGTCTGTTCTGCAGTGCTACACAGCGGGCTCTCTGGTCGCTGGCTTTTGTGAGGGTGTTAGCAGGAGTCCGCAGAGAGCTGGGCTGTTCGCCCTCCCTCTCTATCGCTTTCTCTGTCAAGAAATAGCATGCGAAGGAGGGGGAAAGGAACATGGAGACCGACTGAAGAAAGATGTGTGAGTGACTGATGGAAGGAGGGAGAGAGGGAGGGAGTCAGTAAGGGTGGGTGGGTGGGTAGGTGGGTGAGTGGGTGGGTGGGAGAGAGCGAGTGAGCAAGTGAGCGAGCGGGTGAGCAAGTGAATGTGGAAAAAAGGACAGAACAGACATGAGGGAAAAAACACTGAATATAAAATGAATGTAAAAATGTCTAACTCATTGTAATGAATTCATTCCAGCCCAAACGTATCATTAAACCTGAATACATAGTGCTGGATAAGTCATTTAATTACACAGTAGACACAAGTACATACATGCATGTGTGTTTGGGGCTTTTTTTGTCTGTTTCTCTGTGGCGTTTGTCTGTGTGTATTATGTGGTTGAATGTCTGTATTCCCAATAAAGACAATGGGAGGTGAATAACGTTTGACTGCCAGCCCTCTCTCTCCCTCTCCTCCTCTCTTTCAATTGTATTCCCTGTTGCTACATAGAAGCCCCAAGATTGCGGCTGGCAAAGTGCATCAAAAGAAAATCCTATGGATTTTGCTTCTGCCTGACTGGCTTGGATATGAGCATAATTAAACTGAGGAGAGGTCTGTCTGCAGAGGTCCTCCCTGCTGCAGTCGTATCTCCCCTAAGGAGCCTCAACAGAGACACCTACAGCACAGCCCTACCTACTGACACTGTACACAATCCATCTACGAGTCTTTCTTTCCTGTCGTTTTCCTTCTCTCTCTCTTTATCTCTCTCTCTCTGCGAACCATCAGCCTCTTGCTCGTGAGATTGTCTGTTCTCTCTCTCTCTCTCTCTCTCTCTCTCTCTCTGCATGCCTCTCTCACACTTCTCCTTCCCTCTCTCTCCCCCCTCCTCTCTCTTCCTCTTCTCCCATCCTCTCTCTCTCTGTCTCTCTGGCCCCCTCCTCTCTCTCTCCCCCCCCTCCTCTCTCTCTTCCTCTCCCCCCTCCTCTCCCCCCCCCTCTCTTCGTCACTCAGCTGCTCCTCAGGCACAGCCAGGCAGGATGCTGTTGCTGTATTTCCCTCCACAGAACTCCACCTGAAATCCACCTTGCAAAACAAGCCTCGGCACCTCTCCCTCCCTCAAGGCCAAGTGGCCCACTCACCGAGTGCTCCTAGCCACATGGCCAGGCAGCAAATCAGTGTGGTAGAAAAGGGGGAAACCAAATGAGGGGGTGGGGAGTCCTTTTTTGTTTTTGTTTTTTGCACTTCCGCTTACAATTCTGCACACCTCCTCCCCCCCTGTCTCCCCTGCGCAAGCTAATTAACATTCACACGCTGGCAAGCCATCCATTTTTCTCCACTGTTTAATTGTCTTGAAAATTGAGGAGATTACAGAGAGCGATTCATGTACAAATAAGATTCTGTCGGGACACACGACAGCGTGTCACCCGTTGGATTGTCACCGAGCACACTTGTGGAACACACCCCACACGCACCGGCACGGTCACACAAACAGGCACGAGGTGCACACTCACAGACAGGCACGCATATATCTATCTACCTATGTATCTCTCTGTCTCCCTCCTCATCCTATTCGTCTCTCCCGTCTACGTCTCTCTCGACAACCTCGCACACCTTTTCCCCGCGAGTGACATGGTTCAAATGACAAAGCCCGTCCAGCTCCAGGTTGTCAGACACACACTGAGCAGACCAGAGAGTGGGACAGACTTCGGATGGTTCTGTGTTTTAGAACGGCTCCATTTCTCCACCTCAGTTTAGCCTTCCAAATCCTCAGGTAATTGCATTTTAATCGACAATTAATGCGGTGCGATTCATCATGTAGGGCTCCTTAAGAAGGAGCTGTGTGGAGTAGTTGGACAGGGGGGGGAGGGGAGGGGAGCAGGGGAGAACTGAGGCTGCGGTTTGCCTGATTTCCCCTCAGATGGATGGATGAACGGAGAGATGAGAGGTCAAACTACATCAGGAAAAAGCCTTTCGAAATGGCTCTAAGGAAGGATGCCAGCGTGTGTGTGCGTGTCAATAACTTTACAATGAGCTTGTTGCAAACATGTTCTCGACATGAGGACCATAACTTGATGTACATTAGGGGCCCAATAATGGAGGGCATGATCACATCCATCGACCTACTCTGCCTCTCTCTACTCTGTGGAAGGCAGGTCCTAATCCTTTTATCCCACCTCAGTCTCAAATACACACATACACGCGTGCACACGCACTAACATACATGCACATATACATACAGCCATCCCATTTGTTGCTAGACATGTAGACAGGGATATTCTGCAGGGAGGGTCTAAATGAGGCGATGGGATTACAGTTTTGGCATTGTAATCTCACCTTTGGATGCTCACCTTTCCTCCCTCCTTCCTTCCTCCCTTCCTCTCCTCCCCCACCTCTGCTTCCTACCCATTCCGTCTAAACCCCATGTGTTTCAGATGGAAATAAGTCACCTTCTCTGTTCTTTTGTGCCACAGCCCAAAGTGGCTTCTGTTATTCTGTTATTCTGACCATGTTAAATAGCTGAAATGAGCTTTTCTTTCTTCAGTTCTTGTGCTACAATGTATAATGGGAAGTCGAGTTCCAATGCTTTCTGTGTCTGGCACAGGACAATGCTGGTTTTTCATTTATTTGAGCAGGAAAGTGGACTTTCTCTGTCACAATTCGTTCACTTAGTTGCTTTATACAGTCCCTGTTTTTCTTTAACACTTAAGAAGCCTTAACATTCACTCTCTTTGTCTTAACGGGAAAACATTTCACACCTTCTCTAAAGCCCTAAAATAAATCATCTTAATTGAATATTAAATCAGTTTTGCTTGAAGAAACAACTTGTCATCCATCACAAATGTTGTGAATATCCATGTTTTCCCTCTTCGCTTTGCCCAAAGGCTGCATTTAGCAGGGCTTCAAACCAGCAAAAAGAAAAATCGTTTCGTTCCGAGCAGAATTGCTGTGGAACATTTTCATTTCAATGTTCCACTTTTGTTCCCAGACCTAAAACCAAATTAAAGACCTGTTAGCCTATTAACATCCCTTCCACGAAGGGTCGTGTGATGTGTCATAATGTATCTTTTAGACGCTATAAAATATATATATTCATATACAAAACCAAATGAATAAAATGTCTCTACTGATGTCACCACCTTAAACAACATTCACCGCATCGCAGACTAGGGAGTCCAGCATTTACAGCAGTTCTCTTTGACTCCCTCCCTTCCTTTCTCTGCCTCTCTTCCTCTCCCACACCGTCAGCGTAACGCTCTCCCATGTCCGCTCGCAGCGGTTCTGTGCCTTCTACGTCGATGCTGGTTTTTCGAGCCACGCCGAAGACGAAATGGCCAAAATGCTCCTCCAACAGTGGTGCAGCAGCGCCGCACCCTCCTTTTCAATCAATTAACCATAGTGTTTGCTGCTCCCGGAAATCTATTTCTGGACATCTTTATTTTTATCAGACGGAAGTGGGTCTGCACCCGAAAAAAAAGTCGGAGTCTGAATATTCTCACTCCATTATCTTTGCAAACAGTCTGGGTTTAATTAAAGCGTTGCACAGTGTCTTCTTCTAAATTTGCTCAGTAAAAACGTCATAAACTTTACCGCTATCCGCGCTCACGTCTCTTTACCCTGAGAGCTGTGACTCAGAATCTACCTTTTTTACGCATGAACACGAAGATGTTTGCTTTGTTTCTGCTAACGCTTGTGGTGTGTATGTGCTTGGGGTGTGTTACAGGGCATGATGTACCTGGAGGAAAGGAGGCTGGTCCACAGAGATCTAGCAGCCCGTAACGTCCTTGTCAAGTCCCCCAACCACATCAAGATCACAGACTTTGGCCTGGCTCGTCTTCTGGACGTCAATGAGAAAGAGTACAACGCTGACGGAGGAAAGGTGAGAGGAGAACCGCCAGGCAGCAGGCGAACACTCTGAGCCCTACGTGCTGCTGTCGGTCAGCAAGCATGGTCGCAACAGGCGGTCTTGACGTTCTTACCCACAGAAAGGGCAGTTTGCCCGAGACTGCAGACTTCCACACCCTCCAACATTGTTCCTGAGTGATTCATGTTCAGGGCTTCCTTTTTGTTCCCTTCGACCACCTAGGCCTCCAGGCTTGGTGTTGTGTGTCTACCTGAGGGGGGGATGTTAATCACAGCACTCTGCCCAGATGTGGAGACAGCGTATCAGTCATCAGGAGAGAGCTGGAGCAAGCAGAACCATTACGCCAAGACAACGTGTTGTATTGTCACTAATGCGTTTATTACCTACTACCAAGTCTTCCTTCTTGAACCAGGCAATCAAGAGCTGATTCATTCTCAGATTTCGTCATATTTCCTTTTACATGTGGTCAAGTGCAATATTCCCCCAGTGATCATAATAGGTTACTGACAGACCCAACTACCCTTTTGAGAAGTTGCAGTTCTTGAAGACAATCCGAAGTGAAATCTTGTGGTAGTGCAAGATTCACACATGGGCTATGATCCTGTTGGATACTGTCGCTTTATTTACCATTAGACTTGGCAAGCTCACAATTTAATCAAGTCGCAAATAAGTTTGTCCATCTGGGCCTGCTGGATGGGATATTTTCCCATACTCATCTCCTCTCCTATATCTCTCTATATTCTCAATGTGTTTTCTTCTACTCCTACAGTAAACAAATGCCCATCAGTTTTCTGCCTCGGCTTGTCTCTCTCGCTCCTCTGACAGTCTGTCAATCACATGTTATAGTTCGGGTGGAATAAGGTTGTTTTCTCTCATCCATAAAACTATGAATGATTGGTAAACACTGCCCTCTATAAATCACCACCCTTCCCTCCACCTTAATCTATAGGATTACCCAGTGAATCAAATCAAGGCGTCGGACTCAAGACTGTCGCTGTCCCGTGTGTGTGGCCTGACGAGATCTGGGAGAGATGTAGGAAAAAGAGATGGGGTAGGAAGAGAGATGGGGGTCAATGGGGTCTGACCGTCTACCGCTCTCCCCCTTCCTGTGTGCACCTCCAGAAAGCGTTTAGGACAGGGCGGAGGTTGCAACCCAGGGTGGTTCAGGGAGATCGAGAGAAACGAGAAATGCAATTTGCAGGAGCAATCACAGAACAATCCAGCTCAATCAATGTTTTGTATATGTGTGTCACTGACATGGGCAGACACGCCGATGTTCACATTACACGTTGTTAATACTTGAATTTCTGTCTTCCAGGTCTGTCCTTCCAACGTTTATCGAGTAAAATGTTTTTTTTTTCTTCTACAGATGCCAATTAAATGGATGGCCTTGGAGTGCATTCACTACAGGAAGTTCACCCACCAGAGCGATGTCTGGAGCTATGGTAAGATAAACAGCTAATCCTGGATGCCTCGGACACAGACACTGTCGTTTTTAACAGTTATCCTGGCATCAAACCTGATGGAAAAGGCTGGTCAAATGAAAGGGAATCAGCTGTGTTGAATAGGTGCTCCAGTTTGCTGTGTTTCTCCATCCTGTGTCAAGGGAGCAGGCATCCTCATGCTCTGTTCCTTCAGTCCAGCAGGCAGGCGTGTCATTAGGGTCCTAACTGATTCGCGGAATGTTGAGGACCGGAGTTGAGGAGGAGTGCTGACGTTGACTTAAGTCCCCTAACACTCCCACCCCCCCCCAACCTCACAATCCCTGCCCTCTGCTCCTTTTTCTCCCTCTACTCACCCTCTCTCCTCCTTTCCTCCTCTCCTCACCCTCTCTCCTCCTTTCCTCCTCTCCTCACCCTCGCTCCTCCTTCCAGGGGTAACCATCTGGGAGCTGATGACCTTTGGAGGGAAGCCGTACGATGGGATACCTACCCGAGACATCCCGGACCTGCTGGAGAAAGGAGAACGTCTTCCTCAGCCCCCCATCTGCACCATAGACGTTTACATGGTCATGGTCAAATGTAGGTACCACTCCCTTCCCTCCTTCATAACCCCACACATTCACACACGCCCACACACACCGCACACGCACACATAACACACTAAGACAGTCCAATTCAAAAATGAGCATCCCACGTGCTCACACAGACACATGCGCACAAACTGCAAAGCACTCACACACCCGCCGTACCCCCCCCACCCACTCATGCAAAACCCCAGCTTCAGTCCCAGCTTCTGGCTAGTGAGAGTGCCAAGGAGCTAGCGGTAGCCTGGAGGTCCGTGGCTGTGCCTTCTGTCCCCACCAGTTAGCCTCTGGGCCCCGCCTCCCTCCTGTCCCCTCGCCTTGATACAGACATGCCACACAACTGGCTGTCCTCTCCTGCTCCTCTGCCCAGCCAGGACCTTAGGTCAGGTCACCTTGTCCTCCATCTTTTAGCGTCCTTCTCTCTGTCTCGTCTGCGTTGTTCCATGAAATCTCTCTCTCCCTCCTATCTCTCTCTCAGCTGTGCACAAGTGTGTCAGAGGATTTTTCACATACTTGTGTGTGTGTTCATGCCAGCCTGTGTCCATGAGGCATGCCACAGAGCTCCAGCAAGTGCTTGCCAAATCTGAGCCTGTCAGGAAAGAATGCACACACAAACACACACCAACACATACACACAAACACACACACACATGTTACAGCAAAGGTTTGGAGGCCAGTGTGTGTGTGCAGACATTGGCAGGTCATTGCAGTCTTGCATATGGCCATACGGACAATGAGACAGTGTTTATGTTTTTTCGGACTAATTACAGATGGAACCGTCTCAAGAAATTGAACCAGAAAACGAATACTGAACTGTATTAGAAATCCTCAGAGGACAATGATTTATCCCAGATATGAAAAGTATCCGCGCAATCTTTAAAACTCTTTGACCCAGTTGACAGAGAGATAGATAGAGCATGGGATCGAGAGAGAATGAGAGGGAAATCCCCCTGTCTGGTCTCTCTCTCTCCTTCTCTCTCTGGGCTAATCCCTCTGTATTCCTGTCTCTTCTCAAGGCTGGATGATTGACGCGGACAGCAGGCCGAAATTCAAGGAGCTTGCGGCAGAGTTCTGCAGGATGGCCCGGGACCCCCAGAGATACCTGGTCATTCAGGTGAGCCAATCCGAATCCTGCCCCCATGTGGAGGGAGGGACACAGCGCAAAGAAAAGAGTCATCGATGGCAACGTGCGAAGAACGTCAAATAATGTCTCATTCTCGCTCCTCCTCTCTCTCTCTCTCTCTCTCTCTCTCTGTCCATCCTTGTCTCTCTCTCTCTCTGTCCCTCCTTGTCTCTCTCTCTCTCTCTCTCTCTCTCTCTGTCCCTCCTTGTCTGTCTCTCTCTCTCTTTTCAGGGAGATGACCGAATGAAGCTGCCCAGCCCCAATGACAGTAAGTTCTTCCAGAGTCTGCTGGATGAGGAAGATCTGGAGGACCTGATGGATGCAGACGAGTACCTGGTACCCTACGGATTAAGCAACCCCCCGCTGGCCTACACGCCTCGCGCCCGCGTGGACTCCAACAGGGTGAGACTCTCCGGACAAAAGCAGCCCTGAAGGACAGGGGGGGGGGAAATGCTACGCCGATATTGCGTGCGAGGTAGAATGTGCGCGCAAAGCTTTTCTTGTCTAGTCTTAGCCACATTAAAGGTTATCAAAAGCATATCAAATCTGACACTCAAGGAAAGTACAAAGGTGTCCCTCCTCACTGTAAGAGGCATGCTGCTATCTCCTCCCTCTGTTCTTCCCTCGGATTTGCTTTTTCAAGCCGATTCAGTCATTTGGATGCATTTTACTCCCAAATGCAGCCTTGGCCCCATGTCTCAGCTCCGGTCTTGTGAAGCGAGCTGGCGTCCCGGGACACTGCTTTTACCGACGGCTCCACAAGCACTCTCTTATGTACAGCTGTCTTTCAACTTCTGGCACAGCCAGAAAAGTCAAGCCATTAGTCAGGATGGATACATTCGAAAAGGACTTTTCACTTCTAGCAGATCAACGATGTAAAGTTGTCGTTTACAGGAGATGAAGTTGGTTAGGAGAGACCAGGATGGAGAGTTTGACTGTTTGCGACTAACTTCGTTCGGGATTCAACTGTCGCTTTCAAATTGCTCTCCATTTCTGGGATTGTAACAGCAGGGGTGGCCATTGTCGTGAATGCAGCTAAATGCACGTTCGACAATTTGGAGACTATTTAAGGTTGTCTTGAGTTAGATTTTTTTTAAAGTGATTTTGTTCATGATAAATCTTTCTTGTTTAGAACATTTTGTGTGTTCTGCCAATAGGAAAAGCACACCCTCTTCATTTCTTTATATTTATTTCTGTCTGTCTGTCTGTCTGTCTGTCTTCCCTTGTCTCTTACATTATGAACTCTTTCTCTTTCATTCTGTCTCTCCTCACTCTCTCAGTTAACAGCAGAGCACAGCTCTTCATGTACTGCGAGAGTTAGTCATTCTTGGCAGTATGCTGCTCAGTATTTGGGATTGTTTCATCACACAACCAGTCAACCACTCAGCCGTCAGTCAGCCACGTCCACCATTTTGTATTCAAACATCCGCTTTGTTTGGGTCTACGAGCGGCTAGCTTGCAGGAAAGTGAGCCTCTGGAATGCCAATGAGGATCATCAATCCTTCAAAGTCCTGTTGCTACATTATAGCACCTCTAGCCAGCCCCCTCTGCAGAGCTTTTTTTGGGTAAACAAAATTCCCCCAGATTTCTATTTTTTGATTAATCTAAGACTGATTGACTATTTTGGACTTTTGCATTATGACAAATGCCGTTTTTATTGCAGTAATTAGTCTCTTATAAAGACATAAATCATTGAGACAGTTGGTGTATAGAAACAATGTACACTAGTAGATTAGCATTCGTGCACACACATGCACACTCATTAATGTGCAGTGATTAAGGAAAAAGTTTGGGGCTACGTTCTCCTCAACTCAGTCATCTCTATCGCCTCACCTTACTCAGTAAACAGAGCACATGCAGCACACACAAAAGCCCATTCACCAGCACACAGAGATCACGCGAGATGGCAGGATAGATCACTGGGAAGAAACAGAGCAGCAAAATAGTTACGAGACGTGGAGGAAACTGAAGCAACCGAGACTGGAAAAGAGGAAATGAAAGGCAGGGAAGAAAATGGAGGAATGGGACAATTACAATAGGCAGTGGTAGAATGACTCCATGGTAGTACTACACTGCGTGAGTCTTGGAGTCTTGCTGAGTTAACTGCACTCCTGCTGGAGAGAGAGAGACTGAACAGGGGTGAGGCAGACATAGGTTGACAGAGATACCCAAGGTATTTCAGGCACACACTGTACCGCAGTCTCATTCATTGAGGACATTCAGAGTGGACGCACACTATTCTTACGTTCTTGGGAGCAGCAGTTTGCTCACAGCTTTGGATAAGTCATCAGTAATGCCTTGAAGATGGAAAGTTTGTAATGCCACCATCAGAACCATTCACCTGCGAAGGAAATTCACATCCACAAAGACAAGACTAACATCTAGAACTGTCTCGCATATGTGTAACTCTCCTCTCCTTGTGTTGCTTCCAGAACCAGTTTGTATACCAGGATGGTAGCTTCAGTATGGAGGACCTCATGGCCACCATACCAAGGGTCATCTCTGTGTCTGCCGTGGCGGGCTGCGCCTCTCAGGACCCGTCAGCAGGCCACAGTAATCCTCCCGAGAGCTTCGAGGACCAGCGCTGCAACGGCACCCTGAGGAAGCAGGCTTCTCCTAGGCCAGGTCCAACTCCAGGCCCAGGCCTCACTCCAGGCCCAGGGACAGGCCCCGGAGCGTTGGACGACAGCAGCGGCCAGCGCTACAGTGCAGATCCCACGATCCTCCTAGGAGAGAGGGGGGCGAAAGGGGACACAGACCAGGATGGGTACATGACAGCCATGAGAGAGAAGAACAATTCAGGTATCTGCCTCCAAACATCCACCTTCCTTCACTGTCACCGATCACAGACTTGAATTTGGGCTTCACGTTTCGTGTTATTGCTGTGTCGCTGTGACTGTTCAGATGCAACGGGGTGTAAACGCATGACGTCGTATTTCTAGGAACCAATGCAGCTTTCATGCTGTCTGCTGACCTACAAAGGTCATTAAAGAGGTTTCAGTCCATTCACCTTGCTGGGTCTGTCTCTTCGTACAAGCCTTTGTGTTCTGTGTTCTGCCAGAAGGCCAGACCTGATAGAATAGTTTCATCACCTGCTCCTCATTCAGAGGCTTTGATTCTGACGTGTGCGTCGACCTGGCCTTGAGCGCTTCTCGTCATACATGTCAGAGACTGGGGGAGGCCAGTGAGGAGAGCAGGGAGAACATGTTACCACCTCTCAGGACTACTCCAAAGCCTCTGCTGAGCTCAGTCACCTTCATCTTCTCAGCTAGATTTAAATGTGTCTATTGCTGTGTTTTTCCTGCACATGCATCTTGCATAGCCAAAACAAACATGCGGGAATGCATCCAAAAGATAGCAGAATCAATTAATTTTCCCAAATTGATTGATCCTTTCCTCCTCCCCTCTTTTCCCTTTATCTCCACATTTCTCTCCCGTCCTCTCTTCCTCCCTTTGTCTCCTCTCTCCCCATCTATCTCTCCTTCCCCTAGACTATCTCAACCCGGTGGAGGAAAACCCATTTGTCACACGCCGCAGGAATGGAGACATCCACTCTATGGAGAGCAGCTCAGTCTACCACAGCGCCCCCGGTGGGCAGCCCAGGCTAGATGATGAGTACGTCAACGAGCCCCTCTACCTCAACACCTTCCACAACCCCGGCGAGACAACTCAGGAGTACCTGAAGAAGAACGGGGTTCCCGGCCCCCATCTCCCCGCTCCCGGTCCCAACGCTGGCCAATCGACACCTTTAAATCCCTCACAAGGCCTCACCCTCTCTGCCGCCCAGGCTGCCGGGTACGTGGCGCCCCCTGGCCACCCGGGCGTCGCCCTCCACCCGTCACATGCCACCCACACCCTGCACCCTGGGCACACCCTCCACCCCAGCGTCACGGGCACCATCATGGTGGACAAGAAGAACAAGAAGACCTTTGACAATCCAGAGTACTGGCAGCACAGCCTGCCCCCCAAGGCCACCCTGCACAACCCTGAGTACCTGCAAGACTGCAGCACGCGCTTCTTCTACCGGCAGAACGGCCGCATCCGGCCCGCCGTGGCGGACAACCAGGAGTACCTGTCGGAGTTCGCCCTGAAGCCCGGCACTGTGCTGCCTCCTCCACCTTACAGGCAGAGGAACACTGTCGTGTAGTGAGAGAGGGACGGACGGAGGGAGGGATGGAGGGAGGGAAGGAGGGAGGGAGAGGGGGGAGGAGATATGTGTAGACTGTTCTCACAGTCGAGCAGTATTTATCAACCCTGGTTCCCCACACCAGCACTGGACACCCGTCTGTCTGTCCATCTGTCTCTCTGTCTGTCTGCCTGCCTGCCTGGCTGTCGTCTTTGACACTGGATATAATATAACACAGCTGTGAGACACCCCTCAACCATGGACTCTTGAACAAAAGAGACACTGGTCAGCCGCAGCTGCAACTCAGCCCTTCTCCAACCAGTCCCTGCCTCCCTCTTAGCCACCCTCTCAGCGTAGACCACCATGACCTCCCACCTCTGGGTCAGAACCTCTCCAGTTGACTTTCCTACTCCAACCACGTCTCTCCTCCCCTCTAAACTGGATGAGTGCCAAAATGCTCAAAAAGGTTTTCAGACATATGGGACGTTTATTCAACACGAATTTACACCAAGGTCTCTTTTGATGTTCATGGAATTGCACAACATACACTGCGTACTGTGATGTTACCACAGTGAGCCTTTCCCCAGTAACTCGCTCGTCACTTGACTGGCTCTGTCACGATGAGCTGTCGGTGCGTGCGGTACGTATACATCGCCGCGACAGCCTGCCATCCTGCGATCATGCTATGGCCATCTGTCATATCACTTCTTGTTTGCATTCCAGTCTAGGGTAGTTCCTAGTGTTTATGGGCCTGAGCCCTCTACATACAAAATGGGATTTATACTTGTCATTCAACTCCTCATATCAGATGTGATATGCTTATAGGGAGGCTAGGGTTTATTTACTCAACCTTGACGGATCAACAACCTTGTACTATTTCAATACACTATACATGCTAACACATACAGAGACACCTATAGATAACTGAACCCTAAATTATGTTTCTCCATTGACCTTGAGCTCAAAGCAGTTTTAGATAGCAACCGTACTTGAATACAAAGACCAATCTACTAGTCAAGTAAATGTCACTGTGGGCAGACGGTACAAAAGGGGGGCCCACATGGAACACAAAGGATACTCAGAGAGACATTGTTAAACCCTTTTAGGAATAGTCTCTGTCGGAAGGTGACTCTAGTCCAACCTTCTCAAACCCACGACTGGGTTTCAACGCCAAAAGCAACAGGATAAACGTTCTCTTAGTCTGGTTCCTCTCATGGTGGACGAGGAGAGAGGAACCCAAGAGAGAACAACGGCTCAGCAGGAGGATAAAGACCAGGAGGATTCTGGTTCTTGGATGAGAGAGGGAAGGACTTCTGACTGGAGAAGGGCTGGTGGGCTCTCTGCCTGCTCCTGGTCCAAAAGCACGATGGAGGAACTGGGGCCAGATGGTGGTTTCACTGGAAGGATACAGAGGAACTCAGAAGGCTGTGAAATCTGAATACAAGCCCATTTCAGACTGGAGCAGGGTGAAGATTTGCAGTAGCGTGTGGAATAAGAGATTTGCTCCTTTGAAGGACATTGTGGACGGTCCAAGATGAGGACGGCGATAACTGTAATTAAACCAACGTAATCAACCCATGAAGACATCGACAAACTAAAACTGAGACTTCGAGCCAAACTGGTTCCTGAGACTATTTGCTCCACCAAATGTCTACATCCCTTTCCTGCGGTTTGGACTCCGGGCAGAGAATGAAACTGTGCCAAAAGGCTTCATTTTCTCCCTTGCAGAAACGACACACACTTCCACTAGGGAATCGCACTTCTACAAGTGACTGCATCGCATTGAACTATTTTGTATTCGTGTTTGACAATAACGTGGATTTAATACAGGTAGACACAGCCAGACACACAGACACAAACATGGAGCGTTTCGATTGGAAGTCCAGCTGCTTGGAGCTCCCCGAATATCACCAGATGTCTTTGTTTCGCTGCTAGATGAGAAATACCGTCATCTGAAGTCTATTGTTTTGGTATCTGTCATTTGAATGATTTGTTAGCACTTGACACACTAGCACAGCCCAACAGCTACACTGTTACTTTCGAGAGAAACACTCTTGATTTGGAATCCATTTGATTCATTCCTCATCTCGTCGCACGTCGATAGACAGCATACCCATTGCATTTTTGTCGTTTGTCGCAGGTTAGTCTGTGTTCGTATAACGATGCGCCCCACATTGAGCACTATTATGTAAATTAGCAGTGACAGCGCTAAAATGGTGAGTTATATAGCACTAGCCATATACAATACTTATCTATGAGCACTACACAGCACAACGCTCAGTCTCTCCACCTGTCCTGACAGCCAGGGACTTCAGGAGAGTCATGTTAGTGTTTTAGAGTTGATACGTTTATAACTATCTCCTCCTGTTGCACAGCGACTGATGGTGCGTAGATTTTACTGATGGTTAGCTAGGCAAGGCCATGACTGGGACAATACTATATAGCAGGCCTGTTTAGCTAGTGTCTTCGATGTGACAGTAGTTCAGGCAGCTACAGTACAGCCAGCTGGACCGGTGACCAACGAGGCGAGTAATTGGACGGCACCAATGTTGTCTTAGCCCAGACAGCAATGACTTGACGAGTAGCCGTCTGTGGCAGATTTTACGGCAATTCTCTTTTTTTAAATTTTAGGTGTTACAATTCTGATTTCAGGTGACTCGGGTGATTCGATCTAACTTTCACTGGATGTTATCCAGACATACTGTAGACGAGGACAACAGCTGGAGGCTCCTACTACAGTGTTGTTTGAGGGGAAACCTGTACTTTACTATTTGTTGCACCTCTCCTGTGGGGAAGCTACTGTACCAGCTGACTGGATGGCAGGTAGAACTGAAGTGCAATGACAGCCTTGGAGTGTTGCTGTAAAGACTTAGAATTGTTCTTTGTAGTAATGATAAGCTCTGGTTTCAGCAGCCAGTCCCTACACTACCAAGGGGGTCCGAACCCTCTTAATGCTAATAGCTTTGCTGGGCCACTGAGACCTTTTCTACAGTTCTGTAGGGAAATCATGTCTCCTTCTGGTCCAGCCAGCACTAGAGAGAGAAATACGGTACGACAGGCAATAGTTAGTAATCCTGCACAGGGTCAAAGACATGGTATTAGGGTTCCTGAATTGTTACCACATCAATACATCAATGTTACAATAGGTTGTGGGAGGGAGGGGGCGTGGGGGGGGGGGGGGGGTGGACAGATAGGGGTGTGTATGAGTGGGTGTGTGGGTGGAGCAGGTTTTTTTCATCTCATCTCAAATGTGACTAAAGAAATGTATGTAGCAAACACTGTTGAATTGAGGTGGTTTGGCCTCTCGATGCCTAAATGAAGCAGCTATATAGTGAGCCACTTGAACAAGACCCGAACACTTTGTGGCAGACAACGGTGATAGTAGTATAGTGATAATGAATGCAGTCCATCAAATCATGGGAAACAACTCATCCTAATTCTTCAATTTCTTCAGACTGTTCCTTTATGTTTTGTGTTTGCGTTATTGAGGGTTGCTTGGGGAAAAGCATACAACCGTTTAAAGGAGCACAAATATTTCACACTGACTGTCCCTTGTCAGCACTGTAGAAGTTGGAAATTGTTTGATTCGTACACTTGCTATTTGTCTAAAGGTACACTGTGTACAGAACCGTTTTCATTGCATCTGAGTATTGTAAATGCTGTGTATAGCACTGTTTCTTACACAGTCATTGTTTTCGTTTTTTTATATCATGACAATATTGCTGTTGATTGACTGTGATGCTGTAAGACGTGCAGCAGTTTTATGGTGACGACTTTGTTAATCCATGTTACTCTGATCACATATCTGCCATCCACAGCAGTAAATCATATTTACGAACTATATTCTCATTATTTCTTGCTCAATCTTTTGTTGTTTTTTGTTTAGTTTCGTTTTTTTTGCCAAGGATTAATTGAATAATATTAATTGTAAATTGTAAGGACAAATTGACAACAGGTTACACAACACACCCTATTAACACGCTTGTACATTAGAACACTTGTCCATTTGTAATATTCCTTGGGTTTACACTGGTTCCGTGTGTGTCATGTCACATGAGAAGATGGAGGTATGATAAGCACAGTTTAAATTGTGATTCGATGTTGACAGTAGCTAATCTATGGGAGGGATTTTTTCCTTTTTATGCCAACAATTGTCCCTCAAAGTTTTACTACTGTCAACTAAAAAAAAATGTGAATAGTATTTTTCTAGGTAGTGGAAGAATTGGCCAGGTGCATTTGTAAATAGAGGGAAAAATATGCTTTTTGGTCTGCTGTTATAATTTCCATTCACTTTTCCCATATATTATTGCTTTTTATTGGGATAGTAGTTGTTCTTAGCTTATTGGTTTATATTTCTGTACATAAAGTATATGTCCTTTGAACAGTGAATTCTGATTTGAATAAGCTTGCAGGATTTCTAGATCCCTCCCTCTCTTGCCCACTCCCCTCTCCCTGTGACTGTGTTTTAGCCCGATTTGGTGGACTTGTGTTTAAACCTTCTTCTTGCTCACGCGAGAAGCGTTGTCTCCTTCCTTTAGGTGTATCTTATCTCACCAGTCTCTCCAACACTTCCCTTTTTGCACCCTCTAGCCATTTGGACTTTTTTGTACAGAACCCATCCACTTCAGAGAGACTGAGTTTTTATTGCGAGACTAGTGATATCCCTTATACACCTCATTCTGTCTTTGTCGCCACTCTCTCTCTCTCTCTCTCTCTCTCACTATCTCTCTATAGTAATTTAACCAGTGTTCATTAGAATCTGTGAGTATTTTATTCTGCTAGATCCAAGGACGCACTTTGAGCCTTGGACGTGTAAAGCACCCACAGGTAGAATCAGTAGTGCCAATTCCTACCTGCCTTTCTCCCTAGCCAGCCCTGCCCAGCTTTAGTTATCACTTACAGAATGCTAATCACAGGCAGGCCAAGCCCACTCTCGTGTCCAACTGACTAACTCCATTATTGATACCGATCGTGTGTCGATATGTTGACCTACGGTGTGGCCGTAGATGGGATGATTGACAGTTTGGTATCCAGCCCTGACAGGAGCCCTAGGGCCCAAGCCAGGGAGAAAACACAGGGTTAGGGCCACAGCCTTGCCGTTCATTCCTTCCTTTACAGTTGACTATTTTCATTCTTCTATTCAGAGCTTCGTGCCAACACAGATCTAACCATTCCCCAGGCTTTGCATTTAAATACCTTTCTTTCCCGCAGTTTTGTTACATGAATCTGTCAAAAATATATTTTTAATTTAATATGAATAAAGAACAATACAATATTTAAGGATACTTTGTGGAGTATTTGTGTGTGACAGTATGGGGCTTCTTGTGTGAGTAATCATGCAAGTTATTAATTGAGCAAGTGCTTTTATTTGGGAGCTGTTTTTTGTGTGTGCAGAAGGTTAATTGACTTCCAACTGGTCATCCAGTTTCTAATCCTACTTAGTTCAAACGACTGTGTGTAATTGTGAAGGGCTGTAGACCTTGACTGGAAAGGTGAGCCTTAATTTGCCATTCAAATGTCAGCTCTTCTTCCCTGCCTTTGTCTAGATGAACCCAGCTTGTCTTAGCTATTCAGCCTGTATCACATCATGACATCTCTTTCACCCAACTCTCTTCCTCTCTCATTTCTCTCATGTCTCTCCCTCTTTATCTTCTTTCCTTCAGCTTTTCTCTCTCCAAGCAGTGTTCCATTACAAACGTGTAGCCCCGGACTGCTCTTCCGTCTGAAATACCGTCGTCCACTGGCTGTATAGCTTCTGTGGGCAACCACCTGACCTCACACATTTCCAGAAAAAAATCACACCAGAGCAAATAATAAAGCGGTATTACTTTTGACACCTGCATGTTCAACATGATGGATGCAGCGCTTGAGCCGACAATGACTTTTTATGGAATTATCATTGGAAATCCAATAAGGTGAGCCGGCGAGATCTGCATTTCTAAGACTGTGCCCATGCAAAGTCGAATCACTTGCCTAAAGATGGTAATAGAGTGTGATCGAAACAATCAGTCAATGCCTAGCGTCTCCTAGACTCTCTCTTAAACGCCCGCCCTGTGACAAAGCGTATGGATTTTTACCTGATATGAAGGATGATAGGCACAGTTGAATGTAAATTATCTTAAATGCTTTTTAGCTCTGGTGATCGACTCGCGCCCCTCACGAGAGAAAAGTGAAAGCTCCGTCTGACACGGCATCAATCTGTGGAGATTGTCTGGACTGCACCCGGCATTCCTGCAAGGAAAGATTTGGACAGGACGCTTATTTTTCATGAGCTTTTGACAACCCGACACGCTATAGTTATATTGTTTATCGCCTATGGAAAAGCAGTCTTTGATGCCAGAATAGCTCGGCAAAGATATCACAAACATGGGCACAGAACAAAAAATAAAAAACATAAAAAGTTGCAATTGTGCTGGCGTGCAGTCGGCCGTTCGTTTCTTTTACCTCTTCATCCCTTTTTCATTTTGCGACGGGGGGTGGTGGGTCTTCTAAATCCCCTCCTGGGCTGCAGTGGGCCTGTTTCTGATTGAATGGACTCCACAAAGCCCGTTGAGCAGCGAGACGATCCCTCTAGGGAGACATCATTATGGGATGCATATTGGATTTACACTCACACATGAACACTCCACTACCACCCTGCATCTGTATTCCAGAGGACTCCATGTAACCTATGGACCAATCCCTCAATCCTAATCTCCCTGACTGAAGCATAGATCTAGCCATATCCAATAGACACCATGAATAGGCTTCGGCCTACTGTAAATGCAAATGCATAGCCTCTGTTATCCAATGGCTTTTTTGCTTCTGGTTTCTGTCCCTGTCATGCAATGCGATCAATGGATATGTTACAAGTTATTGTCAATATTAGAGGTGCATGAGGTCCGGTCTGAGTGTGTGTTGAGATATCCCAAAGAAGCACACACAACCTTTGAGATTTACTCTGAATATATAGAGAGACGTGAAATGTGGCTGCTGTTGGTGTCTCTGTGTGGTTTTAGAGCTGCAATAGCCTAGTTGAATACTAATTGAAGGATTTCGTTAGGACCGACCGGTGATTATGATGTAGTCACGTCATTAGTCACTGTAGTACAGTCTAAACAGGTTGCCGTAGGAACTTCCTATTAGCTGATTTAGAGGCTTTTAAAGGTTGACTTGGTAAGATTGGGAAGGTAATCTTGTACTCAGCTCTAATCGTGAATTGTTTGTCTAATTACCAAATACGTAAAATGCACTGGATTTCGTGTTTATCATTTGTTTCATTAAATACATCCCCATGGAATGAGCAATGTTAGCTCAGCCTCGACCACTGTGCATGTTGAACAAGAAGTCAGTCAATATAGCTCATTTATAACTCCTTCCATGATCGCTTAACAAACTACCCACTGTGAGGATGAAATTCTGCTGCTTCTTCAAAGATTCCTGCTGTGCGGGCGTAGGTGTGTGTGTGTGTGTACGTGTGGGTGTGCGCTTGTGTATGTTTGTATGTGCCAGCATTCAAGTCTAATTAAGTACCCGTTTTAAGAGAGCGAGGGACTTTGTTAAACTCACTTTGATGCATCTGTGAAGCTCTATTCACGCTCCACTCAAAGCAACGATGACAGCTCTTTGTTGAGCTGACAATAGTGACATAATTGTGCCTTTTCCAAGCAATGGAGTGGCACACCTCTCGTCAGCCTCACACTTCATTCCCTTAACTGTGAGGCCCAGGGAGCAGTTAGCCAGAGGCAGGCTGTGGACTAGCTACAGTACCATGTCTTTAATTACACCACAGCTAGCTCATACAACCACACTGAAGTGCTTGTCAAAGACCATTGTTTTAAGACAGAATTTTCTGAAGAACAGTGTGGGATGGAGGAAAGTGAAAATACTCCGAAAAACACAGCGCTGAAAGAAGCCGGCAATTAAATAGCCTCTTCGTTGTCTGTGTTTCCTTAAACATCCGCACGGCGAGGAAAAGACACGCTGATGAGAGAGCTCCATTCCAACATTCACTCCTCCACGGTCGAGTCTCTGTCCTTTAACAAACCTCGACAATTAGCTGGTACCGAGCTGCCTAGCTACTCGAGCTGCCTCTGTGGCCACTTATCTTCCTTGTTAAACACGCTATCTTGCAGGCCGTCGAGTCGGCTGTTTCTCTCAGCCCGCAGCAGGAGCGCTGCAACAAAGACGGCTCCTTCCACAGGCTCGCACTCGTGGGCCCCACAATGTCTCATTAAGCTGAATAGGGAGTGATGTCTGACTGTCTCCCTCTGTTCCTCTGAAGGAGGAGGAGGAGGAGGAGGAGGAGGAGAGATGATACAAGGAGCATGGCTACGCGCGGCCTCGCCGCCTGCCTTTCAAAACGCCTCTCAACTGCCTCTCCTCATTTTTGTCAGGAACGCAGACTCACTCCGGCGATATCAAAAGCACGCACGGTCGTGTCTTTCATTCCGGAGCTTTCCAGTCATTTTGAAACCGTACGGATCAAACGCAACTTCCCTCTCGTGTTCCTCCCGATCACCTGACTACCCCTCCCAGCCACCCCTGTGCAGATGTTGTTTTCAATTATAATGGCCCATCTCAAGATTGCTATTCCTAGAAAAAAGGAGTTTAGCAAAACTTTGCTGGCTGTAATCTGCAGTGATAGGCTGAAATGTGAGAGTGGACACTGGGTTTATTTGCCCATGGCTTTCTATATGTTTCGTCATCACATCAAAGATGCTCTGATGCTTTCTTCCAGTTCCCCATGAGATGGATTTCTTTTCATCAGCTTGATGAAGACTCCAGTTCTGAACTGCATTTCATTGCAGTTGACCGCAAACTCAGTGGTTCGTGTCCAACCTTTTATGGAAAACTACCTAAACACCGGTCCCTAACCCTTCGCCTGTAATGTGTGAACTGCATCAATTGCCATTCAACGAACAGAGAAACAGCCATTGACAAAACACCGGAAAACTGTGTCTCAACAACTTCAAATCCTCATCAGCGTTGGCGAAGGTCACTTGATGTTATAACAATGCCAACGCTGTTTTCGTCAAGGATAAGATGTCCCTTCTAAAAACCCAATTACCAACTCATTAAATGCACAGCCAGGGCTCTCTAAAATCTTCTTTGACCAGGCTATGTGTCTTGAACTGTTGTTAAAGCTTTGGGAAATCCCGCTCTCACTTAGCCAGGAACAGCAAAGACCCCAGGCCTCTCTCTCCACAGCCAACCTTGAAAGTATCACAGTCCATGCCCTGCCTTTGAATCAACAGCTGCCAGGAGGTGGGTGGATGAGGGCAGGTGAGGGGGAGACAGGTCTCTCCATCCCCAGAGACGGTGGACCTGAACTGGACTCCAACAGCAGAAGGCTGGGCCAGAGAGCAGAACCTGGGGGAGACTTCCAGAGAGAAAGAGACAGAGAGAGACAGAGAGAAAGAGACAGAGAGAGACAGAGAGAGAGAGAGTCTCCCTGCTCCTCCCTGCTCCTCCCTGCTCATAGGGCACAATCATCTGAAAATCTGATGAACTGATTTGGTTGCTGTGGAAGTCTCTGTCTGTCTGTGTGTGCGTGCGAGTGTGTGTGTATGAGTGTCTATAAGTGTGTTCTGGAGTGGAGCTCCACTGACAAAGATGAAAGGGTCTCATTCCCACAGCTCAGCAGTCAGTTGTACGGGTGGCTAGCTTATGCCCTTACCACCCACCATGTATGAGTGCAAAAATCTCCATAAACATACATTTGCAGCAAATCCTGTACACCAAATGATGGGTAGTGCATTTAGGTTTCGTACCTGTACCTCCATTGCATCTGTATCCCGAAACCGTAAGCGCACATAAATCACGGAACGCAGCATTAGCTCCCGCTCTGTGGTCGTTGCCTTTCATAATGACTTTTATTGATGTTGCTGCCTGGTTGTTGGCTGTTGTTTACATGTTTTGGCATCGGATATGTATTGTCAGGGCCAATAAAGCCATTTTCGAAATGAATTGATGAGAGGAAATTATGAAGGAGACAGAGACAGAGAAAGAGAAGAGAGCGACGGGGGGGGGGGGGTCTGCGAGGCGCAGACGCTCTGGGAGTACCGGCAGAGGACCAGGAACAGAATGAGAACGGGAGGGAGCGTGAAGAGGATGGAAATACCGCCTGTGATTGTGTTGAATGCAGATTGCGGAGGAGAGGCCTGAGCGATTGTAATGACCCTGGTAATAGTAATTACCTCCCCTTCTGTTCAGCTGCACATCAAGCTAGCTTGTCTTAGCCCTTCTCTCGGTAATAACAGTGACATTTAACAGCGCTCTCTTCCTTGCTCCCTTGCTCTCTCTGCCTGTCTCTCTCTCTGCCCAGGGAACAGTCAGACTATGCCATATCATTATCGGACAGTTGTATATATAGTAACTTCCCACAGACAGACAGAAAGACAGACAGTCAGACTGTGAGGGAAGGTTCCCCCTTCGGCACACATTAATTACCAGGCTGCACACATAGCCCTGGTCCTCAGGCGACCAAAGAGAGACAAATTACTTCCCATCAGATAAAATCAAGCTTGACATCATTTAATTAATTCCAGCACCTATTAGCATTTCTTACTATGCTTTCTTTGCCTTATCCGGAGGTGAGAGACAGAACTCCTGAAAAACGATCAGGTTTCCCCTTTGTCTGTCTTGCCAGACGCAGCCCTCTCGCCTTGGTACAATGCAGAATGGCACATGAAGAGTCGTGTTGCCGGCTCATTGATTCTGGAATCATTTGGGACGTGGAATAATGGAGTCGCTCTAATCTCTTCTTTAATCTCTGCTCCCGCTGGCATGCAGATGCATAATGAGGACTGGTAACCAATGGCTAGCATTGCTGTTCTGTCTGCTGCGTGTGCGCGCATGTGTTTGTCCGTGTACGTGCGCGGTTGCGCATGTATTGCGTTCGGTGGTGTGTCCGAACCAATGGCCTGTGCACCTTTTGCGGATGCTGGTGTGTGCGCGTGTGTCCATGTGTCTGCACGTATTTGTATGTTGCGTAAACATACAAATACATGCAGACTTTTCCGTTTGCTTAGATGTGTCATTGCCCCACACTGGACTAGTGGCATGGTGTGTGTGTGTGTGTACATTCCAGAGTGATGTTGCCATGGCTGCTGACAGGACAGGAGGCCAACCTGCTGGGTAGGATGAAGCCACTCCGGACTCTCATGTGGTGATGTTAGCCATTAGGGCTGCAGCAGACCTGTACCACGCTGCCGTATTCACAGGGCATGTCCACCGGAATGTCAACACACACACACGCACACACACCTTCCCCTGAACAGAGAGTGTGAATTCTGGGAGTCACACGAAGAGCAATGTACGAGCTTGTTAAATGTGACCCGAATTCTTCTGAAATGATGTTCTGCTTTCAGTCCAAAGTAACCTTTAGCGGTGCTCCCGCTGAAGACTGCGTGTGTGGACTGAATGTGAGGATCCTGCCACTAGCATAGAAATAATCGCATTGGAAATAACACACACACACATACAGACACTGACACTGTTTGTGCCAACATGGGGACACAGGCAAGAAAAACAAGCGGTCTATTTTGATATTGTTTGTCTGTGAGGGGCTAATTAAAGTGTCACAATTCATTATGCAGTCTGTGTCCTAACCTTGTCACTGGCTAAACAGGGGTATCAATCTCCCCTCTTCCACCCTGCTCCCCTACCCACCTCCTCCCCCTACCCACCCAGTGTCACCACGTTCCACCCCCTTTTCCCTCTCTCTCTCTCCCTCTCAGTCTCTCTCTCTCTTTCTCACTCTCTCTCTCTCTTGCTCTCTCTTTCGGACTTGGGTGTGAAATGTGTCTAAAGCGAAATGCTGATGTTCCAGTCTTCAACGTCAGCACCCAGGCACAAGCCATCCCATCAGCCTTTGCCGTGCCGCTGGTATGGTTAGTCTGGCAGCTTGACCCCTGACCCCCCAACCATGCAGCTCACGATCCCAAGGGGTTCCGGAGCTGACAAGGACACGCTCAAAATATTCATCCATGTCGTTTACGTACGCGCAGCCCCTCCGGGAACCCTGCAGTCATGGTGTCGCATGGAGATGGTGGCGTTGTCACGTGGGACGACAGACGAGTCGCAAGGAGCCTCTGAACCGTGGGGGGTGGGGTGGGGGGGCTGCGGGGACACAAGAAAAACAACGTCTATTGATATTGGCTGTAGGCTATAAAGGCACATTCAGATTCACTGTCCTAACCTTCACTGCTAAACAGGGTATCATCTCCCCTCTCCACCTGCCCCTACCCACCCTCCCCCTACCCACCCATCACCACTCCACCCCCTTCCCTCTCCTCTCTCCCTCCGTCTCCTCTCTCTCTCACTCTCCTCTTCTCCCTTTCACTTGGAGGGTAAATGCTTAAATCAATGCTGAATGCCAGTCCAAACTCCCACAGCCAAGACAACCATCGCCCGCTCCTCCGCTGGTATCTTAGCTGGCCAGCTACCCCTGCGCCAACCCCCCAACCATGCACTCACGATCCCAATCCGAAGCTACAGAACGCTCTAATATCATCCATCGTTACGTACCCCACCCCTCCGGAACCTGCCAGTCATGGCGCTGGAGATGGTGCTTTTCACGTGGGGGACGACAACGGGGCATCGCCAAGGAGCCTCCGAAACCGTGGGTGGGGTGCCCGTCCCCGCTTAAGAAGAAAGATACGAGATGTTTTAGTCATCGGTAGCCTTGAGTCTCACTACAGTCTGAGTCTCTCTTCCCTCGGAGCCAGAACCGCATCTGACTCTATCTAACCTAATCCCCTCCTATACACACACACACACACTCTCGAACACACACACACTTCTGCACCCAGCCTATCCTCTTGGCGCTGCCGAGGAAGCCACTTTCGACGTCTCCAGCTCAGATAAAGGCTTTACTTTCACGCTGACAAACAGGTGCCTGATCTGAGCCGTGTGTCGCGGCTTATCTCTTTCCCTTTGCAACGCATCTTACAGTACCACACCCATGGGATGGGATGTCTGGGAAAATGTCAAAGCATTTTGTGTTATTGCTTTTCAGCCGAATGCAATTCACATGATACACAACGAGAGAGACGTATTATTGAGCTGTACGAAGCATCCTCAAGAAGCACTCCAGAACAGGGATCTATCATTGGTAACAGCCTAAGAGCCCTCAACAGAAACAACTTAGATCCAATTAAGAACCTATTCCCCAGCTCGCATCTACCAGACAAGTTCCCAACTTTTTTTGGGACCGAGTTCATGAATTGTGATTTGGATTCTTAACCGCGTCATCCTTTTGTGGATGCTTTCCATGGGGTAAGGCAGACATCTCACAGCACGGCTCATGATTTGCACACCAGCAAAGGGTGAAAGTTGCATGGGATGTTTTGTCAGCTGTCGGTGGAACACAATGAATTTCGTTTCTTTTGTCGAGCAAAAGGGCGTTGTTTGAGCCTCTAATTGATGAATGGCAGCCATAACTCTGGGCTGCGTCCTTCAATTGAACTTTAATTCATATGTGCATCAATCATTTCTCCCCTTGGTCCTTTATAGATTCTGGCTATATTTGCTGGGTGGTTTGTCCTTGTAATGGCTGCACCACGAGCGAAAAGAGAGAGGCAAAGAGTGTCAGAGAAGGGGAGAGAATGCGAGGAGAAACTGAGAAGAACCTAGTGAATGAGGAGGGAGAGAGAGAGAGAGGGAGAGAAAGAGAGAGAGAAAGAGAAAGAGAGAGAGAGAAAAGGAGGGGAGGGAGATGGACTGACAGAGAGAAGGGGAGCGTGAGATACAGTAATGAGTTAGAGAAAGGGAGAGATGGAGTGATGAAAAGACCGAGGTGTAGAGAGCCAGACACCTGGATTCACAGCAGAGGGGTAAACAAACAGACAGAGAGATGGCTGCTCTCATGAAAGAGAGCCTCTTGCCTTGATGCAATAAACATGGCCCATGCTGATGGTACTGACTCCGTATGAGCTCTGCCACTCCAATATTTATTGTCTGAGCGCGACTCACGCCGCACACCAAACACGGCAGAGAGAGAGAAAAAGAGAGGACGAACAGAGAAATCGATACGGAGAGGGAGAGAAAACCGTGGAGTGTGCGTGCGAGAGATAGAGAGGGAGAGCGAGAGCGAGCGATGGGCAGACGCCAGAGAGATAGACAGACTTCCATCTTTTTTTTTGTTGTCATCCGTGTTGCCGCCGTGCTCTCCCTCGCTCCCGTAACACAAAGCCCATCCAAACACGTGACTGGGGCTCAACAGCCGACACGCCCGATGGAGGGGACTCGTCTGACGCGTGTGGCCTGTGGCCTGCTGGTCGAAGCATCGCTTGGCCATTTCGCTCACGGCTGAGTACCTCTGCTTCGTCTGGTCGGGCGCAGCGGCTAAACAGTCGGAGGCAGCTGGGCAGCGGCACTTGACGCTGGCCTGCGTGTAGCCAGCGGTGGGCTGCTGTCTCGGGCATCGCTGCCACGTGTTCGCATGAGCGGAGCTCAGTAGGAGAGCTGACAGACAGGTGTCTTCCATGGGAACTCTGCCTTGACGGAAAAGAAACAGTGTAGGGATATTGCCTGTGACCTTACACTTGCACGGTCGCACATATATTTTTTTTAACGCTGGCGAAAGCGTCTGCAGGTTTGAGATTAGTGCTGGTCCAATACAATAGATAACATCCTTTCCCCAATTTCTTTCCACCTTCTAAAAATCAGCTGCCATTCACTCTATAGAAAAGGGAAAGACGGTGTGCGCGCGCGTGTGCGCGTGTGTGTGTGTGTGCGTGTGTGCGTGCATGTGCGTGGGGGGGAAGAGGGGGGGTCTATCTTTTTCTTCTCCGGCTCCGCTCATTTGACGTCATGAAAGGAAATAGCGAGAGGATTCTCCGGTTGCTACACCAACATGTACCGCTTGAAGACCAAAAGGGAATTCATCCATTTATGTCCTAACCTCTCCTTTCTGTGGTGCAGGCGTCTGTGAAGGAGGGAGAGAAAACCCCATTAAGCGCTCTTGGAACATAGTAGGCCCAGACACAATGGTGCCCTTGGAGAGGTGATTGGTGATTAGAGAGGTAGATGTGCCCGTTCTGCCCGCCTCGGCGTTCCCCCGCGGATGAGTTCTCGGACCTTAGGCGGCGCCGATATGACCCGGTTTTGTAATGAATGTTCCGACGGTACCTTCAGACCCATTAACACAGCAATCTCTCATCAGCACACTTCGGGATTTGGTCTGTAATTAATAGACTCTCTTCAGCCCATCTGCCCAGCAGGAGAAAGAATGACAATTGTTCGGAAAACAGGGTGGGGAAAAAAGGCGAGGAAGAAAATGGGAGCGGGGAAAATGCTTCTGGGTGAGAAGGTCCTGATCTTTGATGTGCACAGTTTTAAGGCTTTTAAGACACTCCAGGAATGACTTGAATAGGATCAAAGATATGACTGGTGACATCCCCAGTATACGAATGTGCCATTCACATCTCATAGCCTTGAAGATATTGGTTTTCCGCAGCAAGTTTACCGTAAAGGTACGTGTCGAAAAACGTCCATCCCGTGTTTGTGAGTGTGACAGCCGTGTGTCTTTCCGGGATGTGTGTGTGCCGTGTGTGCGTGCGCGTGTATGTGGTACCGTTGCATGCGCACGTGTGTGACTATTCACTGATTTTCCTCCACTCAGGTCGCATTATCCTGTGGTTGCACCAACACAGAATAAATCCTCTATCTTTTTATAACAGCTCAGGTTTCTGATTAGATAAACACTTTGTTGCAGATTCAATAGTTTTGGCAGCTCAGTAACATCTGTCTGCTTTTGAAAGGAGAGTAATTTTATTTCATGTGTAAATATCTGTTTGGTGTCAGTGAGTGCATATCTACTCAAAAGCAAACCTGACAGCTTTGACAAGCAATTACTGTTGCTTGTGTGTTTCCAAGGTGATGAAGGCGGGGCTCTGTGGACGCCATTCGAGAGATACCACGGTGGAGACACCATCTCTGGATCACGAACCAAAATGAACAAAACTTCTGGGTGGCATGTATGTTTGTATGTACAGTATGCATGTAGGTATGTGTGCGTGCAGTAAGAATGGTTAAAATAATATCATATACAACTGAGTACATAATATTATAGTTATATATAATAGATATACACATTATATATGTATATACATACAGTACCAGCTAGTCTATTGTCATATATATATTATGTATATAATAATTATATATTATATATATATAAAATATATTAATTAATATGTACTATATTAGTATAATAATAAATAGTATACGTATAAATATAGTGTATAATAATATATATATATAATATATATATATAAGGTATATATATAAATAATAAGTATATAAATATTTATATGTGTGTGTGTACTTGTGGTATTGTGCATGAGTTTGCAGGTTTGCAAAAACGACCTCCATGGACAACTTTCCCTGATGGAACCCTTCACAATGGTACCTCTCTCATCACAATAACAGGTGCAGACACTCATGCACACACACAAAAATACACACAAACACACAAAAATACACACTCATGCACACACACCTACACACCTACACACACACACACACACACATACATAGTGGATGAGGGACAACCTCGTGTCATTCTCGCTTGTCTGTTTGTCTTATTGTTTGTCTGACGGTTCTGACAGCTCGGTAACACCTGCAACCCCTAACTTCGACGTCTCCTCAGAACTTTTACGGGGCGCGCATCTGCGCAACCGTACGCCGCTGCTTGAATCCAAAATAGTTCATTTCAATCCGTCGTGGAGTGTTTGGTGTACAAAATGAACCTCCGATAAAGAACTTTACAGATGGGGTTGCCCCGCCCCTTTGGCCCCTTGCCAGGCAGCCCCTCCCACACCTGGGGCTCAGCAAGGCCTTGTCGAAAAGCATGGAGAGAAAGGAGAAGTTATTTAGCTGAGGGCTGTTCCCATTAGCGTGATTAATGGACTAATTACTGGCAGTAAACAGTCCTGGGAGATAAAAGACTAACCCGGTCTATAGGGAGACATGAGCTTTAGTATTAAAGACCTCATCCACCATGGAATCGTTGGGATTGTATTTGTTGGGGAAAGGGGTGACACAAAACAGTGAGTGTGTAGGGGTATGTGTGTGGGTGTATGTACGTTTGTGTGAGTGTGTGTGTGTGGGAAAGGGGGGGTGATGCATGTCTGTGTGTGTGTTTGTAAATTGAAATAGACTAGCTGGTTAGGTCAAAGACATGTCAATGATTCACATAAAGGAAGCTATTTTGATTCTACACACATCTTATTATTGCTGTCATACACCCCCTTACCCCTAAACCACACACATGCACACATCTCACTGTGCGCACATAACCATTAACACAGTAAATTTTCCTTCTACATGGGTGCTTCTCTCCCTTGTCCCTGTGCAGTGCATAGTGAGTCTAGTCCAGTCAGCGTATTTCATGATCGATTACACAACTAGTCAAAAGGAACCAGTTGGCCTGTTGGGACTTGGGGACAGCAGTAATTCTGCTGCACATGTTAGAATATACCTCCCTTAACCTTGATCATGTACAATAAATAGCATGACACCTAATAAGTGTTTTTCATTGGTAACTGTTCCTGTAAATACATAAATCATCAGAGGTTACAGCGAAGGATGAAGAGGACAAGGGGCAGTTGTCAGTGCGTGTGTGTGTGTGTGTGTGCGTGTGTGTGTGTGCACGTGTGCCTGTCTGAGAGGGCGTGAGCTGAAGACAGCGGATGGGTTGGGGGGGAGGGTGCACTGTCAGGGCTCTGTGTCTTTGAGAACAACTCTAAAGGTCAAAAGGTCGAGACTAAACCAAGAGTGTTAGAGTGTGATAATGCTTATCTGCATGGTTGGCTTCAGCTCAGGCCTTGAGTCTATTGTTGCCATTTGAGGTGGTGGGGGTGCTTTAGGATGCCAGCTGCCACTAGACGAGGTGCCAGGGCAGATGGGAAAGCAGCAGGAGGCATTCTGGGAGAGTGAGGAAAAGTACACACAATGTGGGCAGAGTCTGTCCCCTCCCCTTCACTCTGCCTGCCTCACCACCTCTTCACAGTATGGTCGAATCCACCACCAGGGGGTCTCTCCTACCGACTCTACTCCAAGAACCTCTTCGGAGTTGCGGTTTCCAACGCTGCCTTCGAACGAGCTGCGATGAGACTCGAGCCAAACAGGAAGATCAATTGTAAAGTCAGACTTCTGATTTGTAAGCTACAGGAAGAAATCAATACCACGCAGCGATGATAAAAATAATAGACTGGTACAGGGCCAGGGCCAATAGTGTTAACACTACCAGAACATGTGAGCACGAGACTGCAGGCTGCATCGGTCTGGTTGTCAATGCAGGGCTGTTGTCTGTGGTTGTCTCTCCCGAGGAGCAAAGAGTTTTTTCTTTTGGAGGTGGACTTGGTGGTGGAGAGGAGGACTTCCCAATGCTTGCTAGAAATAGGCTGCAGAAACACTTTTCCAAACACAAAAACACTTTACAGCCCGACACACTGGCTTTTCTTCATGTTTTCCGAGGGTTGTTTTTCCTCCTCGATGCCCGGAGACAGTAGAGGTTTCAAGAAGGTCTGTCTCTGTCCTCCGCGCACGGAAATTCTGTTTATCTTCTCTCTGCCCCTGAGCATGGATCAGGGGAGATGAAAAGGCTTGAGCCGGGCAGGGCTTTCTCTTCCTCAACGCCACATTTGCAGTTGTTATTCATTCATGACAAAACCTATTCACGCTCTGACAGGCCATGTCCTCCTGATGTACGACGCCTGCTCCTGGTGATGCACCGCCATAACCCGCACCGCGGCCCGCCGCCACCGCACCCTGGTATCGCTCAAACGTACGCGGCCAGAGGGGGAGGGAGGGAGGGGGGGTTCATATTTACAGCAGGCTTTGATACATGACACTGAAAATACGCTGATGGGGGGGGGGGGGGGGGGGGGGGGGGGGTGAGCGGAAGGGAAATCTGTTTAAGATCACTCGTCTCAGGGTGACGCATGGCTTCCGCAGCGTGAATATGAATCACGGCAGGCAATCAACGCTTTTCTTTTTCGCCGTTTTTTTTTTTTCTTCTTCTTTTTCCCCCTGCGCATTATTTATTCACATTTCATTCAGTAAGCACACAACCCCCGTGGTTTACTTGACAAACCTGCCGAGTGACTGCCGACACCGGATGAAAATAATGTGATTCTTTTTCCCTGTCCTTTGCTTGCGCCAATGAGATTAATATGAGGTGTTTGCTATTCTGTCTAGGGTGAGGGTCAACTTGTAGATCAACATGATCAATGTGTTTCGTGAGCTGAATTGATTGTAATGGATTGTACAGTAGTAAGAAATATACCTATTGGTATATTTATACCAGTTAAGCATAAACTGCTCACTGAAATAACTGTCGATTAATTACATTACACATAAGCACTATTATGGCCTGTTTTGCATGGGAAATCGCTAACGCCTATGTCCTGTTAAGATTACTATTGTTATCGGGTAATCAATATTTTATGTCAATTTCATACCACTAAATCTTTCCTTTCTGTTTGGGGTTGATGTTGAAATCCAGAGTTATTCAACATGTTCTGCATTTTATTATTTCAAAAGTTTGAAGTTCACACCCGACATATTTATTCCGATCGCAAGAGCTGATAGGTATGTACTGTGTGCAACGTGTGATTCTGTGTTGACAGACAAGTTCCTTGGCAGATTGCACTAGTTCACACTCCCACTCACTCCCCTTTACAACCAAGAAGACATCTGTTTTCCTATCGTCTGCACTACCCAATATCACTGCTACAATACCCCTTTACTACTGTATCTAAATACCAATCTCTAACTTTGATAGGGTTTGGACAGAATACTTTTCTAAAGTGGTAGATAGTAAAGTCAGAGAAACATAGTTTGAGGGTTCGGAATTGCAGGTCGTTCCTGATGGCCCGCTGCACGTACTCGACAGAAACAGTTTCATGCTTCAACCGTCCAAAACCATCTGACCTGGTATTATTCACCAGATTTAGATCCCCCAGCTATCTCTTCTTTAGGATCCTACTCTGAATAGTAAAAATCTCCTCCTGTCCCCTTCCATCTCGTCCACAGCAGGTCTATATTTAAGGTGCGCTGTCGGGATTTTCTCCTTAGCATTTAGGGCCCTCAATGTTCCCTTCAAATTAGTTCCAGCAAAGTAGTCGCTCGCTGGACCTTCGCAAAATAGTTTGAGTAAGAGGATTTGACAAATATCATTAGCTGGGAGCCAACAACTCACTTTACATCTGGACGGCCTGCGTTGGGATTAGACCTACTCTAAATATCGCACACCGCCAATCCAATTTAGGAAGCATTGTTCGTTTGGATTCTATTAGGATTCCGAGCTTTTGCAGATAGTTGTTCGTCTGAAAACGTATGACGCAGCTGTATGGAGGCCCGATGGCAGAGCAGGGAGAGCAGGGGGGAAAGGTGAGCGTCAGACAAGCAGCCTTTAGGGACATCTGTCCACTCAAGACATCCGTGTTGTTAAGCAGGCGCGCTCTGGAACGTACCGTCGAGTCAACAGGGTCCACCGCTGGAGGTGACACTAACGTGCCTGGATACCCCTGCCTCTGAATGATCCTCCGTCCCATTCCGCTCAGTCTCCATAGTCGTTTCAGATGGTAATCGGACATTTGCATGTCTGAAACAAAACGGCTACGAGCTGATTACGATCCAAGGGGAACCGAACGCTAGACGGTCTCAGTCAGGCCATCATGGTGCGAAGGCTCCAGTCTGGACAGCACTGACCCAGAGTTGGCCTTCAAAGCCATTTAAAAAGGCCACGCTGCAAATTACTCTGCATGAAAGGCTTATTTAACAATCTATTTCACCCGTGTGACTCATCTTAAAAGGTTTTCAGTACAAGTTAGATTGGCGCTGTGTCTGTAACGCTACAATGGGCAACATGTGTGAGCATGTAAGTGCAGCTTTTGTACATGCATGGCCTCGTACATGCATTTGGAATGAATGAGTGTGAAAGCGCATGCATACGCATGCGTATGCATGCGCTTTCGCACCTGCGCGCGCTCGCATGTGCCGGCGCTCGCATCCCACAATTCCAGCCCATCCACGTGTGGAACAGGGCAGCCGTGGCATCGCCTGCTGACTGTATCTTCACGCAGGGGAGGACTGAGCTCACAGCAGCACCATACTGTCATTGCTTCGCCTCAACTCCTTCATACTTACTGTTGCTCTGTCTTTGTTGTTTTTTTCCCTCTCTCTCTCTCTCTCAGGGGTTCTCATGCCTGACTGCATCTTGTTGTTCACTTCTTACAAGTGCGCCTCTCCCCGGCCGACTTCGCTCCTGGACAGGAAAACACTCAGACGCCCCATTAAACTACTGTTCACCGCGGGTGGAGTTGTGTCATCGACTCAAATGGAATCTACGAAATCCTCTTCCAGCGTTAATAATGCAGGGCGGTGACTTGCACTGCTGGGGCTCAGCCTATCTGGTGAGGAGTTTAGGGTGTCCAACGGAACAAGGGAGGCTTCTGGGAAGGTTGGAAGTGATGTCATGGTGGCGCGTTGAAGAGACCTGAATGAAGTCATGCCCAGGGATGGATTACATGAGGACAATTCCATCAGATCTTGGCTCCCTGCAAAGAAACAACTGGATTAGGTAGCATGTAAGAGGCAACGGGAGAAGTCGATTCACTCGAAACCGTCTTCAGAAAACTACGAATGAGTTACAGGTGCCAAGACACAGTGGTAAAAACACACAAACAAGACATAGGGGCAGAAACGTGATGTAAATTACCACATTTACTTGGCTTGTTTGATTCGATTTGGGCTATATTGACTTGTTTTGGTGTATCAGCCAGACACCATGAGAATCTGCCCTGAAGTCTCATTCTGGCATCGGTTTCCCCCAGCAGCAGGTCCCAGAGGGCTAGGGTGGCCTCTTCACTCTGATGGGCTCTTTGTTTACCTCCCTGATTTGGCAGGGCCTCCCTCCCTAATTGTCCTCGCTAATCGTTATTTGGCTGCTCCGCAAAAGAGCTTTCAAAGCACACAAATTCAGTGTGTCTGCACAGCCCGTGGAGCTGTAGGTGAGACAATGTGTGCGAAAAAAAGAGAGCAGAGAGTCTTAATCTAAAAGCTTCCATATGTTTCCTGTCAGAGTAGCAGAGAGGAAGGAGCCCATTTGGCTTTGAACATTGTAAAGGACGGAAAGTGTTTAGAAAAACTTCACGTCAGTAGGCAGTGCTACTCGACGAACGGGAGCTAATTAGAAAACTCTTCAGAAGGGCCCAACTGTAAAGTGTTCCGGGCTTCTTAGGCCAGCACTGTGGTTTGCCCTTTTTGGGGGAAGTTGTTGTCTTTTAAAATGAGTTCCTTTTGCTCAAATAGGAACAAATTGGCCAACTTCATAAAGCAGCTTGCACCACCGCAGGAAAAAAGAAAGAAAGAAAGAATTAAGTGTACTTTCGCCACCTTTCTCCCGTAAATGATGGTAACTAATGGAGAGGTCACCCTCCTCCTGCTCTCAAACTCTTTGCCAAAACTCACGCATCTCTGGGATCTGTACCCCGGTGCCAAGCTGAAGGAACCAGTTTTACATCACAATGAAACATTCTCCTTTGGCTTGAGATTCTTTGACAGCAAAGGTTCTGGTAGGTGCTTAGAGAGAAGCTGACAAATCTCCCAGGTGCCAGGGGAGGCCACAAGGTAAGGGGGTGCAACACGGCTCGACTGAACAGTCTGCGGAGGATCTTCGTGCTGCCGGGGGGCATTTTGGACCACGCAGTTTGATGAGGCCATCCTGACTGACGTCGTGGAACCGTAATGTCATCGTCTGACAACACAATGCACGTTTGATGACAGACCTTTTGGGGGGAACCACGCTCCCACTTTGCGTGGTTCAGATCGCCACGGCTTGTTCACGAAACGCTACTATTTGCATCGATTGTTGTCCGTCTTCGCATTCTAGTCTTTCAGAAGATCTATTTCAGGATGTTTGACCTGTTGTTATTGATTCCCCTGTCTAAGTTAGCTATGTGCTCCGGCAGAATACCGTCGGGTTCACACGCGTAGCGAGGCCTTGAATGGTCAACGACATAATGAGCTTTGACAACATCACAATATGACAAAAGCAGCGGCCTACCATCTTTCAAACCTGTCTCTTCCTCTCATTCTCTTTGGTCGTGCCATTCAGGGGATCCTCTGTGTTAAGATCAAGTTTGCTGAGCGGTTAGCGGATCAAAGAGGGGTCTCCAGTGAGAGGACAGAGGAGAAGGAAAGCGTAGCCCTCTTCTGTAACTCCTAATCACGGTCCCGCATTCCCCCGGTTGGAAAATCACAGGAAAATGCCTCTCATTTCTTCAAAGCTGTGTGCATATCTAACATCATTAAAAATGAATAAGGGGTTCATTTCAAATAGAGATGAGGTTGTTTTGCTTGCCTTTCTCCTCCGCCCCATCATTCCAACTCATGGCCATACGTGTCTGCGGGGGAATTGGAGACGGTTGCTAATCATCTCCTCTTCGTGTCTCATGCGAGGGCCGTGCGCCTCCAGAGGGGCCGCTCACTGAAGATGGGGGCCACGTTGTCGCTCCCTGCGTCGGCGCCTGCCGTCGAATGGAGAGTGACAGCTCGGACGTCGCGGCTCTTTCTGATTTCGTCCATCATCCTCTTCTCTCTTTTCTCTTTCTCTCGTTCTCCCTTTCTCGTTCCATCTCCTCCTTCTTTCTGCCTCTCTCTCTTCCATCTCCCTCTCTCTCTTCCATCATCCCTCGGTCTCTTCTCTCCCTCTCTGTCTTCATCTCTCTATTCACCTTTCTCCATCCACCTCTCTCTCCATCCACTCATCCCTCCATCCACCACTCTCCATCCACCCCTCTCTCTCCACCTCTCTTTCCCTCTCCTCTTCCATCCTCCTCTCTTCTCTTCTGCCCCCTCGTCTCCCTTCTCCCTGTCTCTCTTCCTTCCTCTCTCTTCCTTCTCCCTCTCTCTCTTCCGTCTCTCTTCTCTCTCACTCTTTCTCTCCCGTAATGTGTAAGACATTGAGAGGCGAATACCCACCAGCTATGACAAGACGGCTGGCAGAGTGTGGCTGGGAAAGTAGAGTAAATGCAGCAATTGTAACGAAAGCAAACACTAAAACTTTGTAGCAGAACGTGGGAAGGAGGAAGGGGGGGGGGGGGGGGGGGGGGGGGGTTCTGAGGTAAAGGGAACTGATAGTTCCTGCTTGGCCCACACTTGTACTGAGAAGGTGTATATTGACAAGCATTCATAAGCTCTTTTGTCATGTGAGAACATAGCAGTAGATGCTGAGACTGTTTTGCTGCAGTCTCCTAGAGGCTCGCACCGTGACAACACCTGGACCACAGTAACCTCCCCATAACAACTTTCATCCAACACAGCCACCGGAGGATAATTGTTAGCTTACCTCAAATACCACCTTCAGAATCTTTAAACAGATCAGTACAGTCAAGTGTGTGGGGAATATTTTACACAGTAATCGGCTTACATCTAATTACATCAAGGAAGCTCTAGTGAAACTCAAAGATGCATGTCTGTTGGTCTGATCGCCCCTTGTTTTTGTGTCTCACTCACAAGAGAATTCGGGTCTGTATACTCTGTAATGAGGCTTAAGGCTGTACCCATTTTGTTATTGTTCTGTATTCCAAACAGGGTCATTTTTTCTGTGACATTACACCTGTCCCAGGAAAAAATATATGCCTCTATTTTATCACCATAGTTGTTTTTTTATGTATCACTCTTGGCAACAGAACAAGTTGTCAACCGCTCAACGCGCTGTCCGTGAGTCACAACGACCTGGTGAGACAGGATCGTCATGGAGACTCAGGAGTGAAACAAAATTCTCACTCTTGTCTTGACACTGTGTCTGCTGATGGACAACTCAACAAGTCTGGTACAATTGTTTAAATTGTTTAACAATTTTTCTAACAATTGTTTAAATGTGCAGGAATTCAATCGGTGACCACCCGATAATAAGGTTGGTTTTTTTGATTTTCCCTTCTTATGTTGACGCAGTGATATGTGTGTTGGTTTATTAACACAAATGTATACAATTCTATCAAAGCACCTCAGGCAAATTATTAGTCAAGCTTCAAAAATTCAGCTGAACTCAGCCAGCTTCATTTCTTTTATGTTATTTAAATGTATATTATTGGTGTAAAAGGTCACCAGAATTGATTCATTTTAATGTTGATGTCAATCATGAATGCACTCAAATTTTCATTTGGGGTCTAATCTCTAGGTCAGGGTGCTCTAACATGCAGTATACAACACCAGTTACCCTCTTAGAAAAGAAACCTTTCCTTTAACACGCTTCTCCAAACATGGTTTGGTGGCCGGTTCCCCTCGAGAGACGTCGCCGTTTCGCGAGATCGCGAGCGCATTGCAGAGCCCTTTGCAGAGCACCCAACGCCAGTGCTTGTTTGGCTGCTTCGAAACGAGTAAACTCAGTTAGTGGAGCTGCCCTCATTCGAACATGCATGTCACCAAGCTGCCTTTTAATGAGTCCAGTCTGCAGGTTGGGCAGGTGTCTGTGTGGTCCCAATTAAGAACCCATCCAGTCTGAGGAAACAAGCATTTATTGGTTAATGACTAGACCGCAGCGGGGCCGACTCCTCTTGTAACAAGAGTCTTTTCAGATCCATCACTGTCACAGCAGGTAGACAGGTACTGTGCAGTGCTCATAATTGCAGACTAATTCTATCATCAGTGTTGACACAATGACTGACTGGTGAAACAGCAGCGCGCACGCTGCACCGCGCTCAGACCGGCTGAGAGGAAACGTCTTGCCTGCCGGAGGGGTCGATCGATGAATACGATGCCTCCGTTCCCGGAGAAATTGTTATCAATTTGGAACAAAGTTGGTTAAGTGAATCACATAGCTGCCTGAGCAGAAGCGGAGGGGTTTAGAGAAGCGGATGTGTTACCATCAACACTCTATCTGATAGATTATTATGAGAGGTCATGTCTATGTAATTGACACGTAAGACAGGATGCCATCTGTTGCCGGCGTGGTAATGGATTGGGACTAGAACCGATGTGTTTTGAAAAGGGTGACAAGGTGTGTCAGGCCCGTAATGACCGTGCACATTCTGCTTTCTTGTTACATTCAACAGGTCACTGTTGAGTGTGCTCTGATTTGAAGTGTTTGTGTGTCTGCGTGCTTGCATGCACAAGAACAATCTTTCTTTTTATACATGGAAGACTGCAAGACAACTGAAAACCTTTCACTTTTCTATATTCCAACAAGGTTCATGGGGATGAATCACACTTGAATCCATGGTGTTACCTAGACACATAAATGACATTAATATTCATGGGCATTACTCCTGCCTACGATGAGCATGTATAGGAAAGATCTGAAGATCGCACTTGTATAGGTAAAACAGTTCAATGTTCTACTGTAGCTTAAACATGGGACTGAAACCCATGTGGCATTTCAAAGGCCAGGCCTCATCGCTGGAAGCCAGTCAGATAAATCCAGACCTTCAGTTCTGGGTGTGTGAGGCAGTTCAAAGAGTAGAGTTCTGTCCATTGATTGGATAGCTGGTTGAAACCAAGCTACCAGAATTCTCCTTCTGAGTAATACATCCATTAGCTGGCTTTAAAATGGCACTGACTTTCCCCAGTAAAAAGGCTTACACTTGATGCTGGTTTGTATTATATGATGACGGTCTGGGCAGTAGGTTATTATAACTGTCAAAAAGAACACATATCTCTCAGAATAACATATGTATGGACTCTTACTCGAACTCTAACATGCTATCTTCTGAAGCGTTAATGTGTCTGTGGCTGGCTGTTGTCGTACAGTTTTCAAGTAGATTGCAGGACCAGTCAGACTGCAATAGCTCCCCCTGCTGGACTTCAACCATCACATCCAGTCTGCATGGAAGACTGCAAGACAACTGAAAACCTTTCACTTTTCTATATTCCAACAAGTTTCATGGGGATGAATCACACTTGAATCCTATGTTGTATATATACATATATATATATAACTCCATGTACCTACAAAGGTCATATTGGTCATCGCAAGCTAGTCCGACAAAAAGGCGGGAAGCACAATGGCGACATATAGCTAGATCATTTCATCTTGCTGAGTGTTGAGGGACACGGCCAGAGCGTGGCAGAGTCCTTGAGTCTCTGTCACAGGGAGCTGTGTCTGAAGTGGAGGTACGTTTCTGAATGCTGTTCAGCTGCTACAGTTCCTGAAGATGAATGAAAGGAAGATCTCATCGGTGGAGATTAGGGGGCCTTGGACGACTTTTGTTTCAAACGGGACACACCCAGACTCGGAGGCCCTATATTTAGATGAAGCGTCGATTTCCACCTCCTGTCACATGATTGAGAGATTTGTTTGCGGCGAACTGCGCGTTACGTGTGTGTGTGTGCCTGTCTGTAGAGTTGCAGGTGTGTGCGTGGGCAGATTCAGCGAGACGGAGGCACGCTACGCTGCGTTCGCGCTCGTTCTGTGCGGCAGGGGGTGCGGAAGTTCTTTCCTGGCAACATGCGTGTGGCATGTGAGCGCGGCAGGCGTCTGTGGTGGCGCGCACGCCTGTGCCAGGAATAGCCACCAGGCACCAGACCTCGGCCATGCCAATCTGCCACCTCCGCGGGACACCCCGCCTCAAGATGAGTAGTACAAGCTGGCACCGCCCAAGGTGTCTGTAACTATACACGCTCCCAAAACACCAACACACCCACCACAATATAGTCAGGCTGGATATTCATAACAAGTTGGGAGATATGTACTGTACAAACAAGACAGGGTAGTGGGCTCTTAGCAGTCTTTATCTAACGTGGAAACGCTTTTGTGTCCGGCCCTCTGTCTAAGCGGAAGACGACAGGTGTGTGTGAGAGTTCCTGTGAAGATCAGAGGTGTTTGTGAGTTCTCCAGGCCGGTAAGGGTGCAGAGGTGAGGTTTCCTTCAGCAAAGCTGAAGCTAGCCTGGGCATCAGGAGGCAGAGCAGGAAGCATTGGGCCGGATCCTCTTGGGCACGTAGCGTGTTCTCATTACGGCTAACAGCCTTGAGCCGGCCTCGTCATTAGAGAGAATTATTCTCAATCCAATCGTCTATTGGTTACGCTACGCAACACAGGCCTGCAATCTGTCCTGATCCGGCGGCGGAATTTACCTTGCGATGTGTCCTGAATCTCAAAGAGAGAGGGAGAGAACAGGAGAGAGGGAGTGTCTTTATGTAGCTGCATACTCACTCTTATCACTTGCATCTTTGATAGCCTGTGAGTAAGATACTGTACATGAAGAAGAAAAGATACAAAGAGCCTGTTCAAGTATATATACATCAGTCGTACATGTAGTGGTGTGGATAGCATCTTACATTCAACTAATTGGAACCGATGAACTCGAGGACATGTTTCATACCTGTCACTTCAAAATCACTCATATGCCATTCAGTTGACTCCAACATGCTTTCTACACTACCTAGTAGTGCGTATAGTGCTTAGTTCAGTACGGATGCAACGGAACAAACCAAATGCAAGCTGCAAGGGACAAGGAAGAGTTTGTGTTCAAACGAGTTTACAATTAACAACAGCAATATTACCCTGGGATCCTTGTGCATAGAAAAAAAATGATGCTGCCAGTTTTGTGACTGAACATAAATTCAGCTTTATATCAACCCATGTGTCATCCAACAGTTCTGTCCTTCTCCACTACTCATGCACTGCTCTCTCTCTTTATCTCCTAGCAGAGGGACGCAGCTTTGGAATATGAATAACCTGGCAGGCAGAATGGCAGGGAAACAGTCTGGCAGGCCAGCAAACAGGCAAGCGGGCAAGCAGGGAAACAGTCTGGGTTCTGCTCTGCCGACTGCTGTCAGCCAGAGAGGGATGGATGAGAGGAGACAGAGATGGCTGACCGACAGCCTCCCCCTCCCCTCTTCCATCAGCCGCTTCCGAAAAAAAACAAAAAACCTTGGACGTCTCCCTGCGCACGTGTACAAGATGTCTGCCCGGTTTAAGCTGCTGGGAGACTGAAACAGGTACGCTTCGGGGGAAGGTGAATCCAAACTCAGAAGGGTTCGCTCCCAGCTAGAGATTGGAATTTGTACCGTGTCTTGACCCTCCCCCCTCCCCCCCCCATCCTCCCCAAAAGAACTTATTTACCATATTGCCTTTAGCATCGTCAGACTGCCAAAAAGGATCCTGTTGCAAATGTCATTTTCGTCCTATTGTTACCGTGCCATGCCATTACCAACTGCTTCAACACAGCTTCAAGCCTGTTTTGTCACACTTCCCCCTGCAGCCTAAAGTAGCGCAAATAGTGCCGACTTGGACCCGGCGTGGTCCGTGGCTGATGATGACTCCGTCAGCAGAGGCGGCGTGTCCAAGCCTGCGCTGATAAGACCTGTGATCTTGAGAGGTTGTATCTCATCTCGTTCCCAACTGCAGGCTCGCTGGAGGAGTCCTCACGGCCCTGATTACCAGGGGGAGCCATTATACCATCTTCAAAAGGACAAATGAAAGACGCTGACCACGAGATGCGATTGGACGTCGGCATCAAAGAGGCATGTGCGGCAGCAGCCTCGAGAATACCCACCCCCTCAGCGGTACGCAGCATGGAGCGTTGCCTGTGGCATACTCGATTTGGTTAATTGGGGTTCTGCATAAAAGGGTTGACGGTCGTCCTTTTTGCGTGGACCGCGCGTAAATCACCAAAGCCAGCGAGTGACTGATAACCCAGGGAGACACAGTAGCATTCAGCCAGTCAGCCTGTAACACATTCCCCTCTGCCTGGTCCACCTGAGTTAACCATCTGTGAAAGAGGAGGGGAGATGTGTTCATTGCACCTTCCCGGTAGGACAGAAAAATAACCCCTCTCCATAAAAGCGGGGTGCTTTCAATTATTGCTTAATGTAGCAGGGCGTTCGAGGCTCAGTCTCCTGTCCGGCGGAGCCTCTCTCTCGCTTCTTTATCCCTGCGCTCGCAGGTTGGTTCAGGACCGTGGGTCTCCGTCACACTCCCCTGAGCTCCCGGTCCAATCGAACCCTCTGATTGGCTGTCAGCCTGAGGAGGGAGTTTAGGGCAGTCCTCTGGTAACTGTGTCTACTGGGACAATATATCTTTTCCTAGTGTGAAAAAAAAACATACTTGGGAAGACTGAACCAAAATGAGAGTTTATTGTCAATAAGCCATGCGACTGGCAAACATTGTGCCAGGTAACCTGGGTGAACATCAACAACGAAACTCTCAGCAGCCATTCATATTCTATATGTCACTTCCTGTTTAGAGTTATTTCAAGACATGCCTTCCCTACGTCTTGTCCTTTTCTTCTGCCTCGTCTCCCCCCCCCCCTCCCTCTTCCCATCTCTGCGGCCCCACAGGCTGGGAGGAAACGATGATGCAAAGTATCGAGGGGTGCACCCATGCAAGGATCCATTAGGCAAAAACCAATTTCACACAGAGCCAATTTCATAAATATGGAGCTGGGGCCCACCTTTAGTCGTGCTTGAGCAGCTTTTAGAGGGATATCCAAAACCATAAACAACACAGAGAACTTTTCCAGCAGTCCTCGTTTAAGACGCCTCTGATTATCCCTAAATACACCTGAGAGGCCGAACAAGACGTCTACGGTGAAGGTGGGTCAACCGGAGTTCGCATCATCTCTGTGGTGTAGCCCATACAGTCCCATATGCTTCTAAAGGCTTGGCACGATGGTACAGGGATGAAATTCCCCTTTCGATGTTTTATGAAGAGACGATACATTCGACTTCATCGTAAGTGATGCGAGCGCGAGACTGCAAGGCGGATACAAACCAAGTGCAAGAGAGAGCGGGGGAACAATCTTCAGCTTTCACACTCACCGCACACAAGGTTAGTTTATTCTGTGAGAGAAGTGCAACGGTGTCACGTGTCCGTGGACAGAAGTCGTCTCCGGAGGGCCGCCACGGTTGCGGTCGGACCCTCCAACCCACGTCGACGGCGCCCTCTCCCTCCTGCCCTTTACTCCCACTCCCCTCATCTCCGCTCCGCACGATTCCTCCGAGGGCTCCCTTTACCCTCCAACCCCCCTCTCATGTTCGGCGTCGAGAAAACACTTTCATCCTCCTCTCTCCTTCACCCCTCATCACCAAACAGCTTTATAATCGAATTCACATCGAAGAATCTCGTTTCCGTGGCTTTTCCGTTGCTTGCTTCGCATTACCTCACCAGCGCACATCAGAGAGCGACTGGATAGGCTGTCCACTCAGGCGTCCGCAACATTCGTCTATCCAGCCGTCCTCCTGGGGTACTCAGAAGGTCCTCATCACGTCGCTCTGAGGTCTAAACACCATCCTCTACCCATTGATCCCCTTCCTAGTCCTGGGAGACCGTGCTCAGCCAGTTTCATCTGAGCTGGATGTCGGGCAGCAGCAGGAATCAATGGAGCTGACGTGAAGCCAGGGTTGAGAAGACTGAATGAGGAGAAGCAAATCCCTCACCTCCTCCACGTGTTGGCTTTTTTTTTTTTTAAGGGATAAGTGTAAGGCGACCAGAAAAAGGATAAAAGCTTCTTTCTTTTTTTTCTTTGAAAGGAGGAAGGGTAACGCAAGGTGACCTGAGGCCAACATGGCTGGTGCTGAAGTTTGGAAAAGATGGGTGAACTTCTGCCGTACGTCAATACGAGCTTGTACGCGCGCGCGCAAGGAGGTTTGGGCTCGGATGTCTCCGAGCTCAAGGGAACACGTTTGCGTGGTTGGTGCTAATCCTTTCCAGGTGATGTGGAAAACCGAGCGTTGATTTTATTCACCTTGCAGTTTGCAATGATTTTCTTTTTTTTTTTTTCGACCGCGCTCGTGAAGAGACAGTTGGAAATAAACGGTGTCATCAGTTTACTATTCTTGAAAAACACCAGCTGTGCAATGCTAATTTCTTTTGCAAAAAAACACAAACAAAGATGTGTTACAGATTCTTTTTTTTACGTCAGGGAAAAAAGCAAACCACCACCCCCAAAGAAAGACCAATTAAGTCTCCATCTAAGCAATCACCCGATGCAGGGACACAATAGTCTTAATAATGTAGTTGCACAGCTATTGATTATCTGCTCTTTGGTCAATTAGCTGCCACAGTCTATCAGCTGCTCTACCTGCAGGCAGGCTGAGGAGGAGGGCAGGAGGAGGGCAGGAGGAGGAGAGGAGGAGGGTAAGAGGAGGAGGGGAGGAGGGCAGGAGGAGGAGAGTAGGAGGGCAGGAGGAGGAGAAGGAGGAGAAGAGGAAGGGAAACTCCATGTGGCTGAATCAAGAGGAGCAAAGCTGAGGCCAGGACACCATGTCACTCTGCCTTTTACACCTCATCATGAAGTCGTCCACAGCCATGGCTAGCAGTGCCAGCTAACCCACAAAGCAACACAAACCGCTGCACAAATGATGGCATAAGTGGCAGTTGTCATTAGTAACAGTAAGACTCCAGTCATTGTGGTTTAGTGACAGCTGACTACGTGGTGATACATGCATGTCCATGCATTTTCCTGAATAAAGAATGGCCTTGGGTCATCCGAATGTGAGTAAACTGCAAACTAATCAGGTGAGTTTGAGACGGTTCGTTGTGCCTCCTGCATCCTCCTGCCTGCCCTCCGTGCAGCAGGGGAGCGCGGAAACCGAGGTGGGCTGTTTGCTCATAATTGAATGAGTCCAGACACCTCCTCAATAATAGAAACACATTTGCATCAGCGAAAAGACCCCGCAGGCGTGACTGGGATTGATCTGGGGGGGCCGCGGCCATGACGACAGCGCTGGTCATCGTCGGCTGCACGGGGAATGGATGTTTGGAGGAGGAGGAGGAGGAGGGGCGGAGGCATGAAGGCAGAGGGATTGGGTGGTGGTGTGTGTGTGTGGGGGGTGAGGGGGGTGGGCTGTAGGAGGGTCCTGCTGACTCCTTCACTTTCCTCAGAGCAGGGAGGGGAAAAGGAGGGGAATGCTGAGTGAGAACGGTAAGTATCATCTGTATTTTAACGAGGGTAATCGATGAGTGCTCAGATCCCATTATGACTTCCATTCCTGTATGCAAGCAGCCATTACTCCTCCAGGCAGAGCAGTACCGCCACCCCACACAGAACTGTCACACCTGGAGCCCCGTTGCCATGGCTCTGAGAGGTGTAATAAATGTTATTGTTCCTCATCGCCAGGGAGTGTTAAATTGAAAATGGCTGAGACAATCTGCCTCCAGGTGAAAATGGAGGAGATCTCTCCTCCCTTCTGTCCCCCTGTACACAGTATAGTGGATCGCTCGCTACATTTTCTCCCTTTTTTTTGTTGCATACTACCGCCACCCAGTTCAAAATCCAAGTCATGATGTTAGCGAGCTAGCAGTCAATTATCGTGGGCATTTTGCTTTGTTAAATATTCTTTACTTTTGGTAACTACCTGCTTCTTTGTGTCGTTGAGCGAAGACTCCTTAAGTGAAGTCATGAACAGACATGTTCGGCATGGCTTGCCAACACCGGCAGAAGCGATAAATGGTACGACTGCAGCGATGTTGCATTCAGCTGGCAGTAATCTAAGCACACTCGCACATGCGGTGAGGTGAAGTCTTAAAATAGAGGTGAGGTCGCCAAAAGTCGCTCTGGGACACTTTGGAAATGGGTTTGAGCCCGTAACCTACTGAATGAGCAGTTTCCCAGAGCGTCTCTGGAGGCTGGGCAGACGGAATGAGACGGGTTCCAAACTGGGTCACCGAGGTGAGGGCTTGATCATACACAACACTGCCAACTGGTGAAATATTTACTTGGCCTGAATTCATATTAAAGGAGCACGGAAACCCTTCTTTTGCCCGTTTCGTAACCACCATTCTGAATGTTTTATCGTTATCTCTTGTGTGCGCTCCGGTCGAAACACGCCTCAGTGAGCTCATCCTTTTTCTTTAGATGGTCGCAAAAGTGCTTCGCGTGTTTCAACAAGTATGTGTCCTGTCACGTTTGAGAATGGACGTAAGGTGTCGGTTTTCAAGGAATAACGGAGCCAGTGCATCCTTTTAAACCGTTTTTAAATAGGCTGCAACGAGCCCTCAACTTCGATCAAGTGCTCGCGATTTTTGAGAACATTCGAGGACAGGTTTAACCAGATTAGACCATTCTCAGTGGCATCCACTCCACAAAGCAAGAACTCACACACAAGCCTGAAATAAAGTATTCACCAAACTCCCTCTCCCTCTCTCTTCTGCCACCTGAATACCAAAACCCGCTTCTCGATCGTGTGTGATTGCACCTTCAAAAACTCGTCCAAAAAAAAACCTTCCTAATTGGGACTACACACAAACACAAAAGCCTGCAATTTAGACCCCAAGCTGGGCATACAGAGAAAGCTTTTATGAGACGCCCAGGTAATTAAGAAGACAAAAGCGTGTAGACGGATCAGATCGGTGGGGCTCAGCGCGGAGGCGCACGGAAAAACACGCAGCTGTTTCTCCCGCGAAATTCCTCATCTCACCTGCGCTCTTTTAGCATCGAGGAGGGCCGCGATGGCTAAGGGTCCTCGACCTACTGGGAGTTTGAAGAAAGAAACGAAACTAGTAGAGCAGTTTACTGTACATTGTGTCCCCCCTCCTACGCAGTCCTACCTACTCCCAGTACACTGGAACACACGGAGCAGTTCAGCCCTTTCTGTGTACTGAAGAGGCAGTAACATGTCAGACAACAGGTGCCAGTTGCAGCCCCAGCCCCAGAACGCAGACATATGGCGAATCCCCCCTCTGCAAAGGTAACTGATGCTAACTCCAACCCCCGATGGCTGGGGAAACAATTAAGCTGTGTAATCATCATTTCGGAGAGAAACCATTAAAGCTAATGGCAATCGTCTCACAGCCAGCAAAGGTATTTACTAAGAGTCTAACGAGTCTAACATAGGGAGTAATGGCGAAAGCCGCTCGGAACATTACATGGGATGGGATTTTCACGCTGCAGCGCTGTGCTAGGTTGTAATTAGGAGTTGCACGGCTAGCTTCCCGATAAAGAGGTCAGAATGTCCTCGCTCACGTTCGCAACGCACGCAGTTGGCGCCGCGCCTTGCTGTCAATCCAAACGCCCCGCCCCCCAACGGTCTGTCTCTGTCACACACGGCCTGTGTTTCTTTGCACGCACGCGCACACACACGCGCGCACACACACACACACACACCCACCCCAACGTGGACAAAAAGCAACCATAACATACCAACCCTGGGAGATGAGCCACTGTAGGGTCACAGCACGGTGGCAGACAGCGGTGGCATTGTGTCGCCCAGGAGGCCTGCAGGGTAGCTACCGCAGTCTGAGAACCTGCAGGCTCGGCTCTGAGACGACTCCAGCCCCAGTTGTCAATCACACGTGAAAGAAAGCAAGCAGGGGTCATCGCTGCACCTGGGCCAGCAGGATGCCTTTCTACAGTCTGGGATGCCTTTCTACAGCAGGATGCCTTTCTACAATCCCCACCAACACCTCCCCTGTCAGCCAATGAAATATTCATTTTTCCTCAGCATGTAAATACATGTCAATTAGGCAAGGTTGATTCCTTTGTTTCGTGTGAGTATGTGTGCGTGCGTGGAACTCAAACGGAGCACGTGCAAGGTGTTCTTCTGCAGTGGCTGCTTGTCATTCCTCAGACAGAGGGGCCACGACTGCTGCCAGCCTCCGGCCTCCAGCCTGGAACGTGGGCCTTGATCCTACGGGTTCTGACGAGGGACATACATCACAACTGACAACAGGCGTCAAAAGGAATGCCTTTTCCGGAGCGATATTGATATGCTTTTTGTCATATAACAGACTTGGCTGGCTCTGGTAAATAACACCATTTTAAAATAATCGCCTTCTCGTCCTTGTTCGCTCATCACCACGGTAGCAGCATTGCCATAGTGACCGCCCCTCCAGCTGGAATGATGCTAGTGGCTTTGGAAGGTCAGGGAGTTCACAGAAGCACAGTGACACACGCTCAGTCCGTAGTGCCAGGGGCAACACAGCCACCTCTCTCCCCTCTCTCCCCCCCCCTCTC
>BROE01000022.1:9474271-9491414 GCA_036571765.1 Plecoglossus altivelis
CCCCCCCCTCTCCCCTCGGCGTGGCAGTAACACACAGACCCTCGTCACGGCTCCCTCGCACAGGACGTTTGATACCTTACCTGCAACGTACCGTCTCACAAGCAGCTACTTACTGCACAGCTGCAGGGTCGCCTCCGCACGGCTTCCAGCGAGGAAACGTATCCATCGCTCTGCCAAAACCCGGTCGTACCGACGCAACGAAACCCACCAAACCAAGAGCGGCCTGATTAATAATGGATTGTGCCCTAAACGGAAGTCAAGCTCGAGTTCATTCAGAGAGCTTAGAGGGACAGGCTCCAGCGGGAGTGAACCAAAGAGATTTCTTAACCTCCCTTCTCAAACTAAGGGGGAAAACATCAGCATAACCTTCCCACCGTATTACCATGCGTATCCATGCCTTGGGGGCATCTGCGGTGTGTTGCTCCAGCTGTCTGCTGGAAGCCCCAGGCGTACTTGCAGGGGGGGGGTGGGGGGGGGCAGACATTATTATACATTCAAGTATTAGTGTAGATGAAAGCAATGGGGAAATTCTTGCGGTCAAACCAGTATGAAGAGGTGTCTTCCAGATAGGAAGCGAATAGCTTCGCTAGGGACAATTCATCACCTGTCCATCACACAGAAACGTTTACAAATAGCACTTGGTTGGTTTGGATGTGAGGGGGGGGAAAAACTACAACATTGGCCGTTGGTTGGTAAACAGAAACTGATTGATGTGTTTGATTACTGTTCTTTTCGTACTGTATGAATCATTAGTTCAGGAACAGTTCGGCAGACAGCTATATTTCAGTCGATTTTAAATGTAATTGCTTTCAACTAAACAATCCTGCCCTTGGAAAAACTGCGATTCGGAGATGTGTGCCCAAGGTAGCGAACCTTCAAGGAATATCATCTTCAGACGGACGTCAGAACTTCTTGTTCATCCTGTTGCCTGGTTACAGTAACTACCTGTGTACAACATACTTCAACATTTCCAGAGAGATTACATGGCTAGGCTGGACGGGAGGACAGGAGGAAGGAAAGAGCTAGACTGGATCCAGCAGACAGACAGGTGACAGAGAGCCAGGCAGAGACGGAAGGGAAGAGAGAGCTAGACTGGAACCAGCAGACAGACAGGTGACAGAGGGCCCTGGCAGGGACAGGAGGGAGGAGAGAGCTAGACTGGATGCAGCAGACAGACAGGTGACAGAGAGCCAGGCAGAGACGAAAGGGAAGCGAGAGCTATACTGGATCCAGCAGCAGACAGACAGGTGACAGAGAGCCCTGCAGGGACAGGAGGGAGTAGAGAGCTAGACTGGACCAGAGAATGAAGGAGGACAGAAGGCTGGACTGCCTGGATTGAAGCTGAGTTGCGTCAGGTAAAACAGCAGTCCTCAGAGGTGGAGGGTGGGAATGACCCAGGCAGTGGACCGGTGGTTCAGAGGAACCTGGAGGATGAGCGGATCCACGTCCTAGCCTGTGGTTCCTGTAGGAGTAGAGCTCTGCCTCCCATGCCTCTGCTCCAGAGCTCTGCCTCCCATGCCTCTGCTCCAGAGCTCTGCCTCCCATGTCTCTGCTCCAGAGCTCTGCCTCCCATGCCTCTGCTCCAGAGCTCTGCCTCCCAGAGCTCTGCCTCCCATGCCTCTGCTCCAGAGCTCTGCCTCCCATGCCTCTGCTTCAGAGCTCTGCCTCCCATGCCTCAGCTCCTGTCTCAGTGCTCCAGCACGCTGCCTGACCACACGGTCTCAGCTGAGCCTGACGATGCGGGGCGACGCCCACCTGCTGGCGAACTGCCTTGATACTGCAGAGACACACACACACACAGACTACAAAGCTGATATCTCAAAGTGTTGGTCTCTGGTAGAGCAGAGGCCAGGACAGAAACAAAACAAACAAACAAACAAAGAACAACACGGACAGTAAAACAACTGAGTAACGATGAATACTGAAACCTTTATTGGATTTCTAAGCCGAAAAATGTAAATGGCTGAAAACGCGAGAACAATGATACACATCTAAAAAAGAACTCAACCACATTCTGCCAAACAACTGGAAGCAGATCAGACTGGATTTCTGAACGAGGACTCCGAGGAGAAACCACCCTTCGTCAAGTTGTAAAGAAGAAAGCACCATACCCACTTAACCACACACACACACATCCTCTAAGTTGTCTCACCAAACAGCTGTTTAAAAACCATCAAGAAACATCCAGAGCATCACATCATCCTGGACCTTTCTGTTTTTAAAACAAGCTCCTCACTAACTTGGGATCAAAGCAAAAAAAGGGTTTCTGGGCAGGAAAAACAAACAAACTCAAGCTCGGGCTCCGATGAATCCCAACTCCAGAACGATACAGTACGCAGAAGATAGACAAGCTTCGATAATGATCCTAAACTGAGAGTTCCTGGAATCCTTCTGTTTCGCTAAACAGCACTAAGCTACCCAGACAAAGCAGAGCACATACTGTACAGATGCGCTCAACAGCTTTGCGCCGGGAGTGTAAACATGAACGCTGCTCCCTTTAGGAGCGCTTTCATGTCTCACAGCAACAGAAAGCACTATTTTCATTCCCCTAATATCTAGCAATATCAAGGCTATTTTTTTATGAGCATCACCCCCATCATGCCTGGTATAATTGTCGGCGTCGAATCGGGGTAGCTGGCTGTTGTCGTTGCTTCCTCTCACACAGGAACATCAACGCTGAACATGAGACGAGAGACCGCAGAACATTCAAGAACACTCGCAGATCTTTTAGAAGGACGCAGCATCTTGGATCTGGTGTATGAAGGCTATGAGGCTATGTTTGGACCCTGAGGGTTGTATTGGACCCTACGGCTCGACCGCACTGGTGATTCCGAGTCCCGGTGGTTGGACTCGGCTTCTCTCAGTGTGTCGTCACTGGATCCAGGTAGGGGAGGTGGTCTGGATCCAGGTTGCCAGATCTAGCCTTGCTGCGTGGCCTCGCTGCCGCTCCGATCCTGGGCTGCCTCTCGCTGGCGGTAGTGGAACAGGCTGGAGGTGTCCAGCTGGCTGGCGTACTTGATGGCCTCCGCAAACAGCTTCACAACCTGAGGGGAGCAAGCGAGAGGGGAAGTGAATCGGTGGTTACTCGACGCTGAACGCTGGAACGGCGCGGCCCTTTCGGGGCGTCGCTAGGCGTCGCCCCCCCCCCCCCACAACCCACCCCCCCACCGACACCCGACGGACCTGGTAGTTGGTGATGAGAGGAACGCCATGGTCCACGGCCATCCTCCGAATCAGGAAGTTGTCCCGCACGAACTTGGTGTTGTTGTTGGGGAGGTTCACCACCAGGTCTATGTGGCCCTCGTTGATCAACCTGCGCACACGGGCAAACGCTCGTTTTCTGTGCTCTGTCGTGTCGGCGTGTGTCGGAGGTGGAAGGCGTGCCTGCTCAGTCTTAGACTCTGCGCCCACCTGATGATGCTGGGAAGGCTGGCGTCTCTGCTCTCCTGGCTGGGCCATCCCACTGGGGTGGCAGGGACGTCGTTGGCGGCGAGCCAGGCGGAGGTGGCCTCGGTCGCATACAGCTGGAGACAAGAGGGGGGGTAGAGAGAGAGGGGGGCAAAGGTCAGGGTAGTTCAGAGGCCCTAAAAGGGGCGACAGTTAGGGTGTGATGCCGTCTTTCCTGGTTCGGTTGCAAATACGCTGAGAGAGAGAGAGAGGGAGAAAGAGAGAGAGGGAGAAAGAGAGAGAGAGAAAGAGAGAGGGAGAGAGAGAGAAAGAAAGAAGGAAAGAGAGAGAGAGGACTTCATGGCCTACCTTGAAACCCTCTTCATTCAGCTGGTGCGCCGTGGCCAGGAAGTTGGGCCGGAAGGAATGCTGAGGAAAACAGAGATACACAACCAGACAGCGAAGAAGACAGGGGCAAAGGGTCAGAGGCCAGTAGGCAGGAGGAGGGTGGGTGACTAGAGGTTGGAACAGCCGTGGTTGGGAATTCAGAGCTGAACCCCCCCCCCCTCCTCAGCGTGATCGATAGCACAGCTTCCTGGTCACAGCGACTTATAGCGCGGCGGAGCAATCAAGACTTTTAGACGCGTGACGGATTCCAGACCGCGTTGGGTCCGCCATGACACCGCTGCCGCTGGGAGAGACACCGCCTTGTTTTGTAATGGAGATTTCACGCAAGCCCGGCCCCTACCTGCAGGGAGATTAGGAGAACGCGGCAGCTGTCTTGCAGACAGTGACCTTTGGAGTGCATCTCCACGCCCACAGACGAGGAGCGGGGGGGGAAGAGTTTGAGAACAAAGAAAGAAAGGAAGATGGAGAGTGACGAGCGCTCGGAGATCTTCTGCTGACTTTACGAATGTGCAGGGTGCCTCGGTTCCTTTCTCTCGCTCACTCTCTCTCACTCTCTCTCTCACTCTCTCTCTCACTCTGCTCTCCCCATCTCTACCTCCCTCTCACTCGGCTCTCCCTCTCACTCACTCCGCTCTCCCTCTCTCTCTGCCTCTCTCTGTTGCTCCTCACCCTGCAACCCCCCCCTCCCCCGCATCTCCCAGCGATTTGTTCTTTGTCTTTCTCTCTTGTCTCTCTGCCGCTGTGTATTCATCTTTCCCTCCGTATCCGTGAGGGAGAGTGGGAGAGAGGGAAAGGGAAAGAGAGAGAGAGAGAGGGGAAGAAAGAGCGAGAAACATGGAGAGAGAGAGCGAGAGGGAGGGAGAGAGAGAAAAAGAAAGAGAGAGGGAGAGCGGGAGAGGTAAAGCGAGACAGGGTGGCCCTTGGGGTACTATTTTGGCCCATAGTCTTCCACAGTTGAGATGAAGATGAGGCAGGATGGGACATGACAGTATTGACAGGTTTCCCAGATGTCTTAGTAGCACTAGCCCCTCCCTCCCTACCTCCCTCTCTCACACACACACACACAGACACACACAGACACACACACACACACACACTGGGGGGGGGGCGACTTGGCTTCTTCTGCAGCCAAGGACTCGTAATGGGACGGGGCTCTGCGCTGAGGACTGTTGACGTGTGGCAGCGCCGCACAATCATGAGACATAACCGCTGTCAGCTTCTATCTGCTGCTCAGACGACAAGACTTGCAGAGAGAGAGGGAGAGGTAGAGAGAGCTAGAGAGAGAGGGAGAGAGAGAGAGGGAGAGGCAGAGAGAGAGAGGTAGTGAGAGAGAGAGGTAGAGAGAGGTAGAGAGAGAGATAGAGAGAGAGAGAGTTAGAGGTAGAGAGAGAGAGTTAGAGGTAGAGAGAGAGAGGTAGAGGTAGAGAGAGAGAGGTAGAGGTAGAGAGAGAGAGGTAGAGACAGGTAGCGCGAGAGAGAGAGGTAGAGAGAGAGAGACAGAGGTAGAGAGAGATGGGAATGTCAGAGGACTAAAGGGGGGTCGTCTCAGAACGTTTTCCTCTTTCTAAGGGATCAAAATAGAAATGTTGTTCACGCCTCCCCCCCACAGCCTTCCACTATACCTACATTCCTGGACATGGCCACGAAGGCCTGACAATGCAAGAGGAGGGGGCGGGGAGGCTCCCTCCTCCCCCTCCCCCACCTGAGGGTGGTGTGTTGTGACAGGTTAAGGGGCCCCCGGGGCAACTGTCAGTAATCGCACCGCTGGCTACAGGTCACTCATAGGTTGCGCACACGCGACACTTTCAAGACCCGCGAGACCGAAGGTGTCACCACCCTCCGCGTCTGCCGGGGGCTCACCGCCCTACATCCCTGCTGATTCCACACACCTTCATCCTGCTGCTTGGTACGGCCAACGAGGAACCCTTCGCCTGCTTGGTGGGGGTGGGGGGAGGGTGAGAGCGACGACTGTCAGTTCTCTAAGTGGAAGTTTCAGAAGCTATGCATGGCCAACGCTTTTGTGTGTGTGTGGGGGGGAGGGGGGGGCGGTTGTTTGGTGTAATGAGAAATGACGGAATGAGAAACGTCTCCCCCTTGCTCAGACGCCCACGCGCACACGCAGCCAGGCACCGGCGGACAGCTGCGTCAACGCGCAGCTCCCTGAAAACCACCAGATGCTGCCTTCCTCTCCCTTACCTGGATCCCGATAAGAATGCCCTTCTGAGGCAGCTTGAAGCCCGTGGACAGCATGGCCTTCAGGAAGGCTGAATAGATGTTTTGTCCAAAGCAGGCCACCTGCAGACACACAAATCCAAACTAGTCAACTACCTTTGCAGTGCGCGCATGTGCGTCTCTTGTGTGTCTCTCTATACGAGTGCGTCCGCCTACCATGTTTTAGTGTGTGTGTGACCATGTTTTAGTGTGTGTGTGTGATTAAGAGCATACTTCTCCAGTGGATGCCATCTCACAGCGCAGCACTGGGTCAGCATCCCGCAGGCGAGGCCAGGAGAACATGGGAGCCTGCCAGAGGAACAGCAAGCAGCAGGACAGACACGTTCAGGAGGGCTGATGCCAGCAGCCTTCATGGTACCGAACCCATCGTGTCAAGTGAGAATCTGGTTATTACTCCCCGTCCTCCCTCCCCCTCCCGTCCCCTCCCCTCCTCCCTCCACACAAAAACACGGCGAGTTCACACGAACAAACCATCACACACCGGCGCCCCTCGGGATCACCTGAGCGAGCGCTTTCAGAGCAAGGCTGCCACCTACAGGCGCCAGGGAGGCACCGCGACCCTCGACGCGGCGCGTGGGCGAGGATTCGACGGAGCACGAGCATAATTCGTCGTTTTTTTTTTTTTTTGTTTTTTTGTGTGTGTGCGCGCGCGGGGGGTGGGGGGGGGGGGGGGTGGGGGGGGCAGGGGAAGAGAAAGTTAGAGCGCTGTGATCAGTGGATCGGTCCGTCTTTAACTAGTTCGAGGCACGCTGGTCTTGTGACTTTAGTTCTTAGTTGTATCTAGTCGCGCGCTGTTTGGTGATGTAGCTGGGTCAGGAGCAAGACGAGATGTGGGAGGGGTAGGGGGCTACGGCGTGAGGTGGTAAGCGGATGTCGAGGGGGGGAGCTCAAGCAGAGGACAGGGGAGGACAGCGGGGCACCGTGGAGGAGGGGAGCCCAGGTTCTCCTGCTCCTCCTTATTGTGTTAGAGAGGTATTAGAGTGCCAAGCCACCCTGATTGCCCCAGTGTGGAAAGCCATTCTTATCTCCCCAATTAGAGCTAGACAGCTCCCATTAGCCTGCTCTCATATGGCAGAGGAGGGCGAGAGGGAGGGAGAAGAGGAGGGAGGATGAAGGGGCGTGAAGGAAGGAGAGGATGAGAGAGATGGACACAGGGGGGACAGGCAGGTTACAGTGTTACGCCGCTTCAACATATCATATTGAAAACCATCCAGGAGGACATTTCTCTCCTCTGGTCTCTGATCTCCCTCCAAGCTGATTTTGTGCGATGGCCAGCGAAAGAGCTCAGACTGCATCTTAAATAATGAAATACTTGTCGCGTATATTTTGGGGGGGCTGGGGAAATGGGGGTGGTTCACAACAGATCGTATTAGATTTGGGCGCTAAATAGATCCCTTGATAAATAATATGAGTTATTGGCCGTGTCGAGGCGAGGAGCTCAAACAATGAGAGGGAGCGTTTGATCTGATCGTTGTAACCAAGTTGACTAAAGTGTTTGTATTCTCCCTGGTGGAAAGTCTAAGCCTTTGGTAAATGAAAGCAGACTCCGCATGGTAGTTAGATGTTAATAGAGGTCTAGTGGGTCATCATAAAAGCGCACTTGGTAACGTAGTGGTTGAACATTGTAGAGCTAGCGCAGCACGCCTACACACACGCACGCATATACGCGCGCACACACACACGCGCGCGTCTCACACACCGCTAAATAGACTTGAAGCTTTGGGGCTACAGCACAGTGTCCAGGTGGAAATCATTGGCTATCTGGAAAGCAGGCTATCTAATCAGCAGTGAATGTGTGAAACGCTGGTGTTTGCATGCTAATGTGGAGACAAAGGGAACAGCTACGATAGAAACGTACAGAAATTGTCCTTTGTCTAGTGCATGGTTCTTGACCCTGCAATTCTTGCTAGCTGTTTCTTTTCAGACGTATATAGTTGGGTTCTTACCGTTCGTTAGTCTTCTGGTTTTCGGAAAGCCCCCAGCTCTTAGCGTATACATTTTCTGGGGGCATTCTTAACGGTTGTGGGGCCTGTTCGTAACAAAACATGGGGGGTGTTCATCCAGACGTCTCGGTCGTCAACGGGTAGGTTCTTTTTTCACTCCTGGTGGAGTTTGTGCGGCTCGGCTTGCAGTGCCCCATTTAGCCTAGTCGTCGATTCTTACTTATTAAGCTGCTCACCTCGTCTCGTGGAAGTATACGCTGGGTGACTATACAGGCTCTCTGTATCTTCATCTCTTCTTGGGTTTCTAAGTACTCTTGTCTTCTCTTCTCTTCTCTGCTCTCTCTCTTCCTCTCTCTCTCTCCCTCCCTCTTTTTCACTCTCTCTCTCTCTCTCTCCCCCTCTCTCTCACTCTCCCTCCTCTCTCTTTTACTCTCACTCTCTAACCCTAACCCTAAAACCCCAACCCAAACCTAATACCCTCTCTCCCTCTCTCTCTTTCACTGTTCCTCTCTTTCTCTCTCCTTTCTCGTTGTATATGTCTACTCTCTCTTCTCCGCCTCTCTTTTCACTCCTCTCTCTAGTTTCTCTCCCTCTCTCTGTTGTTTCGCAACACGAACTGGGGATCGGCGGGTGGGGGGCAGTTTCTGTGGGAATCTGTGTCCGTTCCGCTTCTTCTCTAAGCAGCAGGAGTGACAGAGCCAAGCAGATGTGAGGAGGAGGAGGCCAATCTTTATTGGTTGCGGCAGTAAGGTGTGTGTGTGTGTGTGGGATGGTAGTGAGTGGGTGTGTTGTTGTTGCTGGGTAGACTACCGGCTCATGGATGGACGAGCATTTATCGCATGATTTCCGAGACCGTTTTTCCCGGTCGTTCCGCCACGGGAGCCTATTTCGCGGCCCTTGCTCTCTGTCGAAGAGAAAGTGTGCAGGGTTGGGTCATGCGTTAATACCCCCGTCCCTCCCACACACACAACACACACACGTCTCCAGCTCCCCTCCGGGTCAGTAACGTAGCATCTACGATAGAATGGATATAACAAGCCCAACGTAAACGAATAACCAATCAATCTCAGCATCGCAAGCTGATGCTTCTGGGAGAATAGTTAGTGTAATCCTCTCGCTTACTGCAGCTTGAATTTAGCGGGGAAAAGGAGACGAGGGGAAAGAGAGACCAGGCTGTTGTCTGAGACGTCAGCAACACCTGTATAACATTCAGCATGAGTCTTGCGTGCTCGGTCGCTATCTTGTTGTGTCTCTTCTCACTGCCTCTTCCTTGTGTCCAATACCGCTCCCCCCCCAGCATACAGCCTCGAGATCTTGCTGGCTCAGAAAATTAGAGATTGTAGGGGTATCGTGTCTGGTAGGTGGCTGTCTGTCGCCTGCAGGGCCAGCTCTGGCTCATTCGTTAAGATGTGTCCTCGGTTTCAGTCGCTTTGCTTGCTTTGTGCGGTGGCTTCAACTTCTCCCCCCCCCCAGGCCCCTTCCTCTACTGGTTCTGTTGTTCACGTTGAAAACCAAAAGCGTGAAAAAAAAGAAGAAATCACACAACGGGGACTTGTTAGTCGAAGAAAACTCGCTGCTTCTCAAACGCTCTGAGAGCCGGAGCGAGGGAGGACGGGGGAGAGAGGGAGGACGGGGAGAGCGAGGGGAAGGAGGGGGGTCGCAGCGAGGGAGGCACGGGGGGGCGAGGCGTAACCAGATGGGAAACGTACGAGTAATCACGGGGCATACGCGCGCCTAATAAATATAAAGCTCTGCTGGTCTCTCCGGGGCGGTGGGAGAGAGGGAGTTTTGAAGCTGCTGCGGTCTGTGTTAGCAAGAAGGCTGGGGGAGAGGAGCTGTTTCTGGCGGCCAGATGAGTATGATCTGGCGTGCTTGTGTGCGTGCTCGTATATGTCTGTGTGTGTGTGCTGTGTGTGTGCACAGCGCTGATGGATATATATTGTTGAAGGACGTCCATTGTGTATTTTATTGGTGCATCTTAATGTGTTGTTTTTTTGAGGGGGGTGTTTTTTTTTGGATAGTTGTTTTTTTGAAGCAGACTACCTTGGAGATGGGAGCATATGTTAACACAGCCAGCGTTTAGTGTTTGGCTTGTTGGGGAGACGGCGTGGTGGGAGAAGAGCACGGCGACCGCGAGGAGACGCAGCGCCAAACTCCCAGTCAGCTGAAGCTGGAGTTATCTCAACAGGGGGTCCCTAGCTTGTCATTTCAAACTGTCAAATCTCCATCAAACTCTCCGTGGGGTGGCAGTTCCATAGAGTGTATATAGATCTTCTCCTCCACCTGGGCGCGGTTTGGGTTCTCATGTAATCATCTTCTCCGTTGCCCCTCCCGTCCCTTCCCCCATCGGGAGCCGTTTGCCAGCCTCAGATCGCCCTTCCGGTCCCGGCCCTCCATTAAAAAGGGCGAGAAGTCGAGTCAGTATCATTGACTGCCGGTAAACGAGTCAGTCTTTTCAGCCGGGGTCTCACTCAAGATGATGCACGCGTGGTGAGTGTTCCCTGTGAGGCGTGGTAGCCGTGAAGATTGAGATACTTTGGAGCCCAGCAGAGAGGAGGGGGGGGGGGGGGATTAGTCTGCTCTCTTTGGTGGTGCAACGCTGCCTCCCAACCACCTCCATTGTGCTGGTACTCCTTTGTAATTATATAGGAAATTACTTTGGGAGAAAACACTGTGCATTGAAGCAGCTGGCTCTTAGCACTAAACATTGGAAAGGAAGGGCTTGAAAAGCGAGCGAAAAACGCTGAAAAGCCCCCCCCCACACGTACGCCCGCTGCCGTTATCACAACCGCTTAGCGAGGAGCTCCTTGCTCTTAATTGCTACCCTCGTCCGTCATGTCCCATCGAGGGTTCAACTTTCAATACCTGTTGCCAGCGGTATTGTGTCTAATGATATTGTACATGTGGAAAACCCCCCGAGTGTGGGCTGCGATCTGACGACCTGTGCCCCGAGCGCTGCAGCCAGAGGCGGTTCCGAGCCGAGCCGGTCATTAAAACGCATGTGTCGGGTCTCCACAATCGGTGGAAATGACAAGCGAGGAGGAGGGTATTAATTAGCTGCAGGCGAGAACTCTCTCCTGCCCGTCCCTCTTTAGTGTAGAACATGGCGGAGACAATGGGAGCAGTTTCACCACACCTGGCATTGTACTCCGGGCAGCACCTCGTTCCTCATTGGTTAGGCCGAGGGCCTATCGTAGTGTGACGTTACCGGGTTACTAGGTAGACGAACGTCGAACCCAGTTGGCGGGCAGAAAAAAGCGTCGACGAGTAGTTTAGAGGCTAATACAATGTTAAGAGCCCTGGGTGTTCTAGAAACTTCCTTGCAGCCCATGGTAGGCCTTTCAGTAACATCTGTCGTTCCACACGGTTACGGTTCTATTCACCTTGATGCCCACGAAGTCGACAGGGATGATGGGGTTCTCCAGGGAGGGCAGCGCGGCCTCATCCAGAGACTCGCCCACCATCACCCTGGTGGCCACGCTGATGAAGTCCACCCCGATGGTCTTGGAGACGAAGGGGAAGGAGCGCGATGCCCGCAGGTTGCACTCGATCACCTGGGGAGGAGAGGGGCACAGCAGGAAGGGGGGGGGACCCTGTGTCACACGGTGGGCGTTGGCTTTTCCACACGCTTAGCCACACGCTAAGATGACGCCGTGGAGCAGGCCGGGGAGGGGGGAGCTCTGCAATCCGCGTGACCTTTCGGATCGCACGCCAGTTTTGGGCCCCGGGAGAGAAAGCGGCGTTTATCGACAACTGGCTGTGAACGTTTCCCCCGTCAGTTGTTTTTTTGGGGGAGGGGGGGTGGGTCACGCACGGGGAAACAGCTCTTACCATGACATCATTGCCTTTCACCAGAAACTGCGTGTTAAACGGGCCGGAAATCTCGAACGCCTTGGCGATCTTCCGAGTGGCGGCCTTAACCTGGAAGAGAAGAGACGCAGAAACCAGAAGCGCAAAGTCTGTCGAGAGATCTACTTTTGTCGAGGGATTCATTCAGAATGCTGTCGAGAGCGGCCATAAATCAGACTGAATCTTAGCACGGTCATGTATAAGCCTTCTGTGTTTGTGTCAACATGTGCGTGCCTATTGACACCTCAGAAGTATTGGTTCACGATCAAATCAATTAGGTGGAGAAAACGGCCCGCTTCCTGCGCCGCGGTGTGGGCGGAACGGGCGGCAGGTCGCTGAAAAGTACTGAAGCGGTGTTGTTGGTAAGTGAGTGGATGCGGCTAGCTCAGGAGCAGGGCTCACCTTCTCCAGTGCCCCCTGGCTGATGGACTGGGTGGGAAGCATGAGCGTGGCGTCCCCGGAGTGGACCCCGGCATCCTCCACGTGTTCGGTGATGGCGTGCACCAGCACCTGAGGCACACGAGGTCGGAACAGCAGGGGGTGAAGGCCAGGCTACGGCGCGGCGGCAGGGCTCGGGGAGTACGGAACGCTCTTATCTCGCTAATGGCCATGGCTGAGAGCCAGGTTGTAGCTGAGCGTCCACCCCGGCTCCTTCAGGAGCAGCTTCTCCTGACAGTAACGACACATGAACTCCCCGCCCCTCCCTCTCCCTGCCGCGATGAAAAAGCAGGGGCGCTTCCATGAGGTGCTGTGTCATTAGCGCATTTAAACAGCCGCTAACTGCAGCGTTCATTAACGCTCGTCTGCTGAAGCCTGTAATTAATATGGGGGAGGGCACACGCACACGCACGCACACACACACACACACACATACACACATGCACACACACACACAAACATGCACAGCTCCCTGACTGCTACCACTGGCTGCTGGGAAGAACCAGGCCTGCTTGGCATTCCATCAATGAACGGAGTAGTAATGCTGGAGAGAAAGAGATGAGGGCAGGAGGGAGATCGCTGTTGGGTAGAAAGAGAGACAGAGAGAGAGAGACAAAGAGAGAGCGAGAGAGACACAGAACAAGAGTGCGAGAGACAGAGAGAGAGGCAGAGACAGAGGCAGAGAGAGAGACAGAGAGAGAGACACAGAGCAAGAGTGCGAGAGACAGAAAGAGACAGAGAGAGAGCGAGAGAGAGCGAGAGAGAGCGAGAGAGAGCGAGAGAGAGCGAGAGACAGAGAGGGAGAGAGAGCGAGAGACAGAGAGACAGAGGGAGAGAGAGAGGGAGCGATGAAGTGCGATACGGCTACGGTGAACAGAAACTTGAAGAAAGGCAACCAAAGTTGGTGTTTGAGCTAAACTAATCCAAGCAGCTTCCTCTTATCTGCATGTCCACTTGCATGTATTCCAACCCCAAATCCCCTGGAAGGCCAACAGTCGTTTACCGACCAAGTAAGCTCCTGTAAATCCTGCTCTTTTTCCTGTTAGCAGAACACTATTCTGCCCATCTACAGCAGCGCTTCAGTCGAGGTGAACAAAAAGTGATGCAGCTTGGATAGACTGCATGACTAGATGGTGAGGAACGTACTGCAGCTCCGTGGTGTGGATAGACTGCATGACTAGACAGTGTGGATAGACTGCATGACTAGACAGTGTGAGGAACGTACTGCAGCTCCATGGTGTGGATAGACTGCATGACTAGACAGTGTGGATAGACTGCATGACTAGACAGTGTGGATAGACTGCATGACTAGACAGTGTGAGGAACGTACTGCAGTTCCGTGGTGTGGATAGACTGCATGACTAGACAGTGTGAGGAACGTACTGCAGCTCTGTGGTGTGGATAGACTGCATGACTAGACGGTGTGGATAGACTGCATGACTAGACAGTGTGGATAGACTGCATGACTAGACAGTGTGAGGAACGTACTGCAGCTCCATGGTGTGGATAGACTGCATGACTAGACGGTGTGAGGAACGTACTGCAGCTCCGTGGTGTGGATAGACTGCATGACTAGACGGTGTGGATAGACTGCATGACTAGACAGTGTGAGGAACGTACTGCAGCTCCGTGGTGTGTCCATGCAGAGGCGAGTGGGGGTCAGCCAGCTGACAGCACGCTAGGCTGCTCTACATGGGCTGGATCACCTCCCTCTGACACGGCACTTCTGCAGCAGGAGCCTCAGGGCCCCCGAGGCTGCCCTGGGTCACAGCATCCTGACAGCAGGAGCTGCTAACCACTCACGGACCACTCAGCCTGAACCAGCGCACACACGCACGGACACACGCATACAGACACACACACGCACGCACACGCATACACACACACGCACGCGCGCACGCATACACACACGCGCACACACACACACGCACACACCCAAACACAGGCGCAATAACACAAACACGTACGCCCATACACACAAACACACAGGCGAGCGCATACACACATACAATCACACAGGCGCGCACAAACACATACGCAATCACACAAACACGCGCACACACATACAAACACTCGCGCAAACACACATGCGCAAACGCATGCACGTAAACTGACACACACAAGCAGGCCCACGCACGACTACAAGGTCATATGAATTTCCAAAAACTACTTTCGGGATAAACATTTTGGTGCTGCCTTTGAAAAAAATTCGGAGGCCGACAAAACATGCCTGGAAGAGAAAATGACTTCATATCTAAGGAAGATATAATCACGCCGAAAAAGATTTCACAGAAAGACTTTGACATTTTGCGTTCTGGCTTTCAATAAAATGTTTTTCCATTTCCCCTGATCCCCTGTCTGGCAATCCTGCGATCACTGCGGTAATGTCCCACAAAGTGACGGAGGACATTCTTCACTCTAATCATCCGTACAGCTCTTCCTCTTGCAGACAGATTTGATCCAGGCTTTAACACCCGTGCAATACAACAGTGTGAATATAATACTAAACCCCAAGCTGGGAAGGCTTGTGTGGAAGTGTGTGTGTGTGTGTGTGTGTGTGTGTGGTTGTGCGTGTGTGGTAGGAGAGATGAGTGATGGGATTGGACGAGGCTGAATCTGCATGTGGGTGAATCCTGGTCTCGGGAGGTAGAACGCGGAGGCCTCACCTTGCCCTGCCTGGCCACAGCATCCACCTCCACCTCCCTGGCTCCCTGGATGAACTTGGTGATGACGACCGGGTGTTCCTGCGGAGGAGGAGAGCGTGGAGCACAGATCAGCGCACGCTCACTGGGGGGGGGGGGGGGGGGGGGGAACGCACACGACTCCAGAGGTTTGGCAGCGATGCATCTCGGCGGCCTGTTTCGAAAACAATTTGTGGCGCGGTGGAAAGTTGAGCGAGGCCCCTGTGAAGACTACTAGGAAGGATGAATTGCAAAGCCAGGACGGAGAGCCGGGATGCTAAGAGGAGGGGCGTGAGGCTGGGATGAGGACAGGAGGACGCTCTTGATGAGCGTTGGGTCTGCCTGCCCCTGAGAGACAGGTGTCTGATGCGATGTGCTCAAAAGCAAGGTTCATCCAGGTCTCTCCAACACACACACACACACGCACACACACGCAAATGCATGCCTCATCAGATGAGGCCGTCTGTCCAAGTCCAGCCCCTGGGCGGAGCCACGTTGCGGGGCCAGGTGCACTAGTGCCACCCAGAGTGAGATGGTGGGCGGGACATTGCAACACAACAAGCGCTTCCCCCTAGGTCATGCCAGCCAGAGGTACGAGCTCATTCAAGCACTGAGGACGGGGAGGACAGAGTGTGTTTGGGTCAATTTTGGGTACCCTCGAGTATGTGTGTGTCAAAGGTCTTTTTTCTTCTGTATTATTGAACTTCAGGCGTAGTAACGTGCGACTAGAGTTATTGGAGGTTCTAAGTAGACGCGTCTTGTTATCTGTCACAAGCAACCTACTGCCAGCCTGAGAAATAAATGTCCAAATGTAAAGCGCATTTCTGACGTGTTACTGTCTTGATACCACTCATAGGGTTAGCGAGTGCAGCCCAGCCCAGCCTGCAGCTCTCAGAGAGGGACTACATGTGATGTGGGGAGGCGGAGGTGGTGGTGATGTTGCTCTGACGAACATCAAGCTCATCCCCAGGGACTGGAGCAGCGACGGGAGAGGAGCTTGGGTGAGAGCCCAGCGTGGACAGCAACAGACAGGCCAGGCAGGGAAACACAGAGAGAGAGAGGAGGAGGGGGAGGGAGGATGGGGGGGGGCGGAGCAGAAGAAAGGGAAAACAGGGAGAAATCGATGGTATCCCTGGGCTATAAAGAGGGCCTGGGTGCAGGTGAGGAGACCATTAGCGGCAGACAAGGGAGCCTGTTTGTTTACTCTGCCCCCCTCCTCCCCCTCACCCCCCCTTCCCCCTTTGCCCATTCTTACTTCTCACTCTCTTTCCCCGCGCAACAGTTCTCGCGAGGTCTCGGCTGAAGGGCGCTGGCGTTTATCCCGCCACGGCCAAATGACTTGGAATACGCCGATGCCACCCCTTGGCATGTGTGGAGGGGAGAGGGGAGAGAGACTGTGGTCAAGGCTCTCGGGCCTGAGGGTCGTTCATCTCCTCCCCCCTCCATCCATCCCTCCCCCCTCCCTCCCCCTGGAGCTCACCTGGGACACCTGAGCAGCCTCTTCCAGGAAGCGCCTCATCTCCTCCTCGCCGTGAACCACGTTCATCGCTGAGCCACTGGCAGGGAGGAATCACAGGAAGGGGGAGAGAGAGAGAGTGAGAGAGGGGGGGAGAGACAGAGAGAGGGAGAGAAAGAAAGAGAAGGAGAATGTGAGAGGGGGAGGGAGAGAGACAGAGAGAGAGAGAGAGAGAGAGAGGGAGAGAGAGAGAGAGGGAGAGAAAGAGAGGGAGAGACAGAGAGACAGAGACAGAAAGAGAGGGAGAGTGAGAGAGGGGGGGGAGAGGGGGGATGCCAAAACAAAAGAAAGTTTGTTTGATCAATAGTTGATATCTCCCAGTTGCATCATTACCAGGAAGAAAGGTTTAGTGCAGCGCCGAAAACAAGAACCAAGCAGATAGAGAGGGAGGAGAGGGGAGAAGAAGAAGAGAAGAGAGGAGAGATGAGAAGGCAAGAGAAGAGGAGAAGAAGAAGAAGAAGAGAAGGGAGTTATTTAGGTCAGTCAGCACTTCGGGCTCCTCGCAGTAAGTTAGATTTCTTAAAGCTGAGACAAAAAGCGTTTTGTGTTTATTTTGGGGGGAGGACTGAAACACCTCTCTGTGTCTTCTGCTGTTTGCGCGGCTAGTTGGGCGCCATCCTGCTCCAGACACATGAGTCACGTGTCACATGAGTCACATGTGTCACATGACAGGTGGAGAGGGGGGGGGG
>BROE01000022.1:9491419-9543919 GCA_036571765.1 Plecoglossus altivelis
ACAGTCACACAGCCTATGCTACGATGCACTGCCTCCTGGACTGTGTTCAGAGGAGTTAAGCTTCATGGACACATGCTGTCCAGGCAGGCAGGGGAGAAAGTCTGGCTGGCTATTTCAGGAAGTGTTAGACACAGTCAAAGAACCCGTCTCAAACCATTAACTAACATGTCAGCCTAGCGCTGGCGCTTTCAGGGGAAAGCGATCTAAGAGGCCAGCCTGCCCTGAGGGCAGTGAACACAGAACAGGAGGAGGAGGAGGAGGACAGGGGCCATGGATGGAGGAGGTGAGGAGTTGAGGAGTTGAGTAGGGGGAGAGGGTGGTGTCGGGCATAGATAAAGGAGAGCATTAAGAATGGACAGGATGGAGACGGAAAAAAATACGAATCCTTTCGAAACTGTTCCTCCCCAAGTACCGGCGAGTCCTCTTACTAGCAAGCTGCATTTTGCAGCAGGCGAATCCGACGTGCTTTTGAGACGGCCCTGACCCGCTGGCCTCAGTGCATTCTGGAACACTGATGCAACCAAAGTCTACTCTCGAGGAACGCAAGACTACAAGTGGACGTTCGCTGCGAGTGGAACTGACATCTACCTGTCTATCTGTTACTGGATGAGCCTCGTTTGAGAACAGCAGCGCCGTGGATGAGAACTGGTCATTATGTAACCTTACAGGATTGGTCTGGCGCTTGACCTATAAAGACTTTATTGGCCAATATAGGTGGCCAGTAAAGTGTGCTTATGAGGTCACTCCACTGCTTGCTAGTCTTTCTCTCTCTCTTTGATGAGCTGAATTGACAAAGCGTGCGACCCATCAAAGCCTTTCTGGGACGGGTCGGAATAAAGAGCCGTCGTTATGGGGCCCCTGGGGGTCCCCGACAGGATCCAGGCAGAGAGAGGCGATGGCCTGAGGCCTTTCCCAGCCAACCCTGCTGGTTCAGACTAACCCCCCACCCCCAACACACACTCCACCAGGGCTTGAGAGTCATGGCCAGCTGCCTCAAGCACCTGAACTAGCCCACTGTGCCTCCACCCAGCTCCTGCTGTGGCTTGATTACGTGGAAATGAGCAATTCAGACCCGCTGAAAGACCCTTCCTTGCGCCAGCTTTGCGCTGACGGGTTCCGGGGCGTGCATCCTTTTTTGCTATGGGTCTCCTAGACGACCTGCGTTTCAAGGCCAGAGTGACAACCTATGGGAAGGCTGTTTCCCCCCCACGCTGGAGGTAATCAGTCTTCCAGAGAGCTCCTTGCTCGAACTCACAGGGGCATTTACACACGGTCACTGGGAGGAACAGCAGACGCGATTGAAACGAGACCCGTGTTGAAAACCAGTGCAAAGTCAGGCCATGTCGCTGTGAACATGAGACGATGAAGAGTGAAAAGACAGAGGGAGAGATGGAAAGGGAGAGAATGATAGAGACAGGGAGAGAGACTGAAAAAGCGAGAGAGAGCGAGACTGATAGAGAGAGACTGAGAAACAGAGAGAGCGAGAAAGCGAGAGAGAGAGAGCGAGAGAGCGAGCGAGACTGATAGAGAGAGACTGAGAAACAGAGAGAGAGCGAGAAAGCGAGAGAGAGAGCGAGACTGATAGAGAGAGACTGAGAAACAGAGAGAGAGCGAGAGAGGAATCAGAGTCTGAGATGTGAAGCCTTACCTCAGAACATAGGAAGGACGCAGGAGACAAGGGTAGCCCACCTTGTTAGCGAAGGCGAAGGCATCTTCCTGGAAAACACACAAGATGCAAAAGTGATGAGTCTTAAGTGCCAACAGCGCCAGCTGGGGACGAGGGAAAGCGTTTGTCCGTCGGCCGGTGGGCGTGCGTGGGCTGAAGTGGCCCTTCGAGAGCGCGGCCTTTCATTTCCAAAGCGAACCTGGGACAGGATTCCATTAGCTGTTACCATAACAACGGCCCACCGTTGTTTGAAAACGTGCGCGCGGTACGTGTACCGTGTGTGTGTGTGTGTGTGTGTGTGAGCGCGTGCACGGCAGCTATTCCGGTGTGTGTCCCGTCTGGTTTATCAGAGTGCTACTCCAGGACGTTTCATTCACATGGAACTAGGCAGGCTGAGAGGCCCATTAGAGGGCCCTGTGATGGGCAGAGGCAGCTCCAGGCCCCTGATGAGGGCCTAAAAGCTTCCTCGGCCCCCTTAACATCCAGCGGCGAGCCGGTGCTAGGGACAGAACGCTGAGGAATAATCACCTGAATGGTCGCAGCGAGAGCTTTAAGAGATGGGGGAGATGTCGCGGCGGAATTGACGCTCGCATTTCCGGGAAGAAATTCGAAGGGGAGTCAAAGGGGAGGGGATGGTCAAAAGAACGGAAGGTTCCAGATTCGTAGCCAGTTTTCAGGGTGGGTCGACTCTGCGCTTTTAGTTCTCTCAAACCCTCTCCCTCCCTCCTCCTCCTGCCCCCCATCCCCCTCCGCTTCCTCCTCCTCCGTGCCCTTCTCTCCCCCCCCTCTCTCCTGCCCCCCAGTCCCCTCCCTCCCTCCTCCTCCTCCTCCTCCTCCTGCCCCCCATCCCCCTCCGCTTCCCTCCTCCTCCTGCCCCCCATCCCCCTCCCTCCTCCTCCTCCTGCCCCCCATCCCCCTCCGCCTCTCTCCTCCTCCTCCCCCTGCCCCACCCATCAGCGCTCCTCTCCACTGTCCCGTGGGACCCGTGTCCTGTGGGGCTGCAGCACCAGACAGCTGATCACCTCCCTGGGAGTCGGCAGTGTCCTGGATGATTCCGGCAGAGGCGGAGTCTGTTAAGACACACGACAGGAACGTGTTCTACGCGTGGATACAGACCTGAGGGACGACCATCTGGCCACATATCGGTACCGAGCCGGTCGTTGCGTTACCAAGCTCATAGTTCACATCCAATTAGACCCTCGGACACACCCAGCGGGGTGAAGCGCCACTCGCAAGGCTACTCTCTCCACAGGGGGGCAGACTGCTCCTGAGAAGAGCCCAGCTGCTTCCTTAATGGGAGGGGAATGTTTGAAGAGACCCGGCATGGCCAAGGGAGGTCATGTGCGTGTTTTCATCTATGTCAACACCCCCACCCCCCCCCCCAAAACGCCCCCAGACCTCCTCTTACAGTACCCCAGGAACAGGATGCCCCTAATGGAACAACAGACATCTTTAAGCACTTCCTGTCGACACGTTTCGGCACTTCAGGCGTCTGGGGGTGGGTGGGCTGGCACTTCCACACTCCAGGAATGCGAGGACGAGGCGGAATCTGCAGAGAGCCTTAACAGGAACAAGTACATTCTTTTCAAAGTGTGTTTTTGGGGGGAGGTAGGGGGGGGGCAAGGTCCGGGCATGTAAACCTAGGGAACCCAGTGAAATCGACCAGGGCATTGTCCAACCTCTAACAGCATGGTCATTTATCAATCCATTCCTCCATCCCGCCGTTGCTAATCCAGCCCCTCCCTCCCTTCCTCTTTCCCTCCCTCCTTCCCCATCCCTCCATCTCCCTCCCTCCCTCCGTATCCCTCCATGCTCCCCTCCTCCTCACTCTTCCTCCCCCCTCCCCATCCTCCCCCCCTCCCTGCCCATCCCCTCCACCTTCCCTCCCTCCCTCCCTCCCTCCCGTGTGTACCAGAGAGCTGAGGGCCTTCCAGGGAGCCTGGGCCACAGCCAGCTGGTCCAGGACGCTGGAGAACACGGACCTCTCCTCAGCCCTGTGGATCTGCAGGGGGCTGGTGCCGAGGATGTTCACCCCGCTCTGGTGCAGCGGCACGGCCAGGTTGTTGGGGATCTGGCCTCCAACGGACACGATGCACCCGGAGCAGCCCTGTGGACGGAGACACACACGCGAGCGACCAGCTTCAACATCGCAAGCCCGAAAATGGAGCAGGTATGTGTGGCTGAAGATGAATTTGAAGAGTCGGGTTAGCAGGAGGATGAGGCTCCTTGAAACACTAGCCGGGTGGTGGGAGACGGAAGAAAGGTGCCCACGTGTCGGAGCAGCTCCAAGCTGCTCTCACCAGCCCTGACTCCCCCCTCATCACTCCTGGGAGAGCTCACTCAACAGGTGATCGGAACACGTAAGGAGTTGAACTACACTTCAGAGAGTCGGCCCGGACTCTGTGCCAACGCACCGTTTGTCTACGTGACGTGGGCAGCAGAGGGATGGGGTGGCAGGGGGGGGCGTTTCCACAGCAACGACGAGTTCCTCACCTCTGCATTATTCATGGCCTCGGTCTGCCAGGCTGCCCGGGTCCAACCTGCCTGGCAGACGGTCGCTCTTAATGCGGCTGTAATTACCTACACGCAACACGGAGGAATCAGACAAGACTACGGCTGGGTGTGGGGGAGGTGGGGGAGGGAGGGGGGGTGGCATGGCGCTAGGCAGCGCGAGCGGGGGCGGCGGGGCTGTTGAGCCCGGATAACCGGCAATGTTATCTCCCCGAATAAACAAACACTTCATCACGCCCCGATCCCATCGCCACTTTAACTGGATTACAATTTCTCCGGAAGGAAAAGTCAGTGGGTATTAAGGCGGGCGTATGTATAAGAGGAGGTGGGGAACTAGGCGTTGGTTTGGGGCCCGGAGCACGTTCGGGGGCTCCCGGTGGGGGCCCGCAGGAGCTGAGTGGAGCGGGCCCTCAGACACCATCGACTAACAAAGCGCAGGGTAGTCATCGGCAACGCTGCGTCAGAGAACGCAGCAGGCGTGTGTGTGCGAGGCGTGTGTGTGTGAGGTGTGTGTGTGTGTGTGAGGTGTGTGTGTGTGTGTGAGGTGTGTGCGCGGAGAGGAGGGGTGGGTGCGGGCTCGGCCAAGGCCACTTCTCCCGGTCGCTGGGGAAACCTGCTTCCATCTGAGACAAGCGCACTGTGTAAAGAGCCTTTGATGAAAGCTGTTTTTTGGTTTTTTCTCTCTCTCGGGTAAGACATGTATCTAGGAAGTGTGCAGAGAAGAGGAGAAGCTGTAATTAGGCAGCTGCAGTGGGTCCAAGGGTGAACAGGGGAGGGGAACGCTATAGGAACCTACAACAAGATTCCACTCTCTCAATGTGGACCGGCCTGGACAGTGGGCGCATAATAATTTTGCACTGTCAAAATAATCCTCGTCAAGACATGTTCACTATGTTGCTAGTTACATCTCAGGGCCGAGCAGAGGGAGGGGAAAGGAACGGCTTCAGTAGTACCAAACTTTCTCTAGCTAATGTTTCAAAAAAATAAAAAAATAAAAAAACCGTCTTTTTTTTAATAGAAGATGACTGAGTTTGGTCCGCGTGTTTGGTAAATGGGAGCCTACGGATGAGTTAAATATGACCAGGAATGTTTCATCCATGCAAGACTGGAGTGTGTCAGCGGTGAATTCATTACTCCGGGCTCAGAGACGAATAGCACTGGAGGGGTTTTCTACGTCACGTTAAAAACCCTGTAATAAGCGGCTTCCGTTCAGTTCACATCTCATTCCTCCTGAAATCCATTTCTCCCAGGGTTATTTTTCAACGCTTTCTCATCAAAACAAATCCGACGCCCACCCCCCACCCCCATCCCCCGTCCCCCCGTCCCACCCCCCCCACGAAAAAAAAGGGAAGTTGCATAAACCGGAAAAAAAATGATGTGCTTCCTTAAACGGAGCGTTGCACCATTGTAGAGTGAATGCATTATTCAGAGTCTCGCATGAAGAAGTGGAGGTTCAAGCGTCGGGGGCGTCTTGCTTAGCGACTGGGAACTCGCGTGTCCGCCGCTAACGCGGACAGCGAGGCCGGCGAGCCGCGCGATTGAATAATGAATCGTCCTCTCTTCGGGGGAGGGGGGAGGAGGGGGGGGAGAGAGAGAGAGAGGAAACGACCGAGGCCAGGGCGTTCTCGCTAGGCTGAGGAGATTTGGAGTACGGACGACCTCTGACCTCCTGCTGCGAGATGTCCAGGACGCGCTCCAGCGTCAGCTCCTCGAAGTACAGCCGGTCGCACTCGTCGAAGTCGGTGCTGACCGTCTCCGGGTTGTGGTTGACCACCACCGTCCGCTTGTCCATCTGCCGCAGGGCCCGGATGCTGGACACGGCGCACCAGTCAAACTCCACACTGCTGCCTGGCCCGACCAATCCAAACGCAGACGAGCATTTGATTTCGACGCAGACCAAAAAGAGTATTCGACTGAGGCTGTTTAAACAGAGTAGAAAGTCTCACCTATGTGGTAGGGCCCGCAGCCTAACACCATGACTCCCTGGTCTGTGAAGTCCACATCGTGTTCCTGACACACGGGCACACATGTACATTAGGGGAAAACCAGTATGTTAATCAGACCGACGATCCAGTCGATCTTTATCGGATCACTGACACGTCAAGTTCCGTAACAGGCTTTTATCTCCCATACAGTACATCCATCCCAGGTCCACTTGAGACCACATACTGAATGGTTAGAACGTAGCAATGGTTCTCTAAATGCATTTGGGCTTCTCAATCTCAATCCAGGTCCTCACCAGTCCTGTATTTCTATTGTATACAATAACTCCTACCAGTAATACTACCCCCCCCCCTGCACTCCCCTGAGAGAGCAAGTGGGATACAGAGTGAGTGAACAGACAGGAGGCTGTGTTGGGTGAACTCACCAGAGCGTTGTAGGTGCAGTAGAGGTAGTTGGTCACAGCAGGGTACTCTGCAGCCAGCGTGTCGATCTGACAGACACAACAACGATCGCAGAAAACATCCACTTTACATGGGGACGCCAGGAGGATTTCCCCACGTCTTTCGTTCGAGAAGGTTCTCGACCATGTGTGCGTGTAATGGCACACGCGCAGGTGTAGCGTTTTAGCACGGGCGTCTTTGACGATCGATGTTTTCTAACGGGGCTCCGAGTTTAAACGACAAAGCTGGCCTGAACGTAGGCAAGCGACGCGGCGCGTTTGAGCTCCATTGTGCGTTCACCTTCCTCTACCTGCCCTCCTGCATGTTCTGCCTTTCAGCCTGAACACTGTGAAGGACATGAAGGTGCAGGAGGGAGGGAGGGAGGGAGGGGGAGGGTAGGGGGGGGCACTGGGCCAGATGCTGCATGGGGGAAAGAGAGACTCCCTGCAGGTAGGGAGGTCTGGAGTCAGCTCGCAGGGGGTGGGGGGGGGTGGGAGACCCCAGGAGAGAGGAGGAGGAAGAGGCGGAGGGGGAAGGTCCTTGCGTACCTGTTTGACCCAGGGTCGGATGTTGCGCTTCAGCCTCAGGGCCCTGGCGTCGCCCTCGCTGGAGCCCAGAGCCTGGCCCACCTGCCGGTCAGAGAAGCCATCCTGCTTGGCCTTGAGGAGTAGGTCTGCCGGTACTGTCGCACTGCAGGGGCACAACGGCAAACGCCACAATGGTAAACGCCACAGCAATGCCATTCTTAGGGGACGGGGGGGACGCTTCGGTTCTGGTGGGTGTTTGCATGAGTGCGTGTGTGTACAAAGTTGTGCGTGTGCGTGTGTGTGTGTGTGTGTGTGCACGAGTGTAAACTCGAAAGGTCAAAGCAACAGTTTGGTGAGGGACCGGCTGGCTCATTCAGAGAAGGCCGGGTGGGAGGGGGAAGTGTACAGCCGAGCGATCAATGAGACGTCGATAAACAAGCCACAGAGACCCTTAGAGCCAGGTCAGACACCGAGGCCGTTTAAAACTCATTGCAATCGATAACCGGTTCGTGTGGAAGGGGTACGGGGCTCGGCCAAAAGAAAGCCAGAAAAAAAAAAAAAAAATCGCTTTCTCTCCCATTTCCAGCCCCCGCAGACTATCTTAATTATTTAAGACCTCACACCACTACAACGATATTGAAAATGTCAAGTGTGGTTTACCTTCCCTTGCGTTTGACTGGAGGCACAGCGAAGCGTGGGGAGGGGGACGGGACGGGGGAGGGACGGAGGACGGGGGAGGGGGCTTGCTTAAGAGGCCGGCGTGTGAAAAGCTCAGCGGGGGGCGGTTCTTACGACATTACGCTGCCCCTCGTCAAAACAAGGGCTGAATTACGGCGGCTCCATTCCACGTGTGTGTGTGTGTGTGCACGTGTGTGTGGATATGTGTGTGTGTGTGCGCGCGCGCGGCTGATTGCCATGTTGAGAGGCTGTCAGGTCGCCTCCAAAATGGAAATGTACATGCGCCCCGTCAGCGTGTTGCACGACTTAGCTCGACGGAAATGCCAGGAGCAAACCGTTTAAGGGGCGACTTCCTGTTGCACGCCTACCTGCCCCCTCCCCCTCTGTGCTGGGGGACTGAGACAGAATGCTGGGGGGGGCACATAGCAGGAGGGGGGCTGTGCGTTTCCATCCAAGAGGATATTCCTGCGTTGGGCTTGTAAGAAAGAGCGGATGGAAGCTGACGAGGGCTTGCGTGCTTCTAGGTGGGCAAAGGGGGGGAAGATGAAGTGATGGTGGGAACTCGACGGTTCCCAGAACTGTGCGCACGCTTCACAGATAACCACCAGAGGACAGCAGAGAGCTAGACTGGCATTTTGGGCCCTTTGGATGCTACTGTTCTGGTGGGGGGGGATCACAGAGAGAGACAGCACAGAGAGAGGGAGAAAGAGAGGGAGAGAGCACACAGAGAGAGGAGAGAGCACAGAGCACAGAGAGAGGGAGAGAGAGAGGGAGCACAGAGAGAGAGAGGGAGGGGGAGAGAGAGGGAGAGAGCACGGAGAGAGAGGGAGAAGAGAGAAAGAGAGAGAGAGGGAGAGAGGGAGGGAGGGAGGGAGGAGAGAGAGTGAGAGAGCACAGAGAGGGAGAGAGAGAGGGAGGGAGTGAGGGAGAGCGATAGAAAGGGATAAGGAGGAATAGAGCCATACTCCATGTTTCAGCAATTTCTAAACTACTGCTGTGACCTCCAGAATGTTAAAAAACGTTCCAGTCACAGCCCAAGGACCTGGTCCTCGTGCCAGCAACATCAAGAGAAGAGATTACGGCTGAGACGCCATTTAAAAGTACTTCTGTAGAGGACTCAGCCTACAGGTCGTCATGTATTTGGCATTTAGAGAGGCACGGATATTAATCTGCATGGCCTCACAGCACCACCCAGTGGATGAACCCTGTCACTGCACACAGACTGGTGACAGGGCGACAGCATGGAAACATGCATACCGTGTGTGTGTGTGTGTGTGTGTGTATGTGTGTGTGTGTGGACATCTGTGTGTGCGTGTGTGTAGCTCTGTGGGTGTGAGTGGGAGCGTGTCCAGCCTACCTGGTGTAGCCGCTCAAGTGCTGCTCCAGGTCCGTGACGCGTCGCAGCTTATGGAGGAACCACTTGTCTATGGCAGTAAGCTGGTGGATCTCATCTACAGTCACCCCGCTGTGAAGCGCCTAGGAGATGCACGCACACACACACACACACACACACCTCAAACACATTGCCTCATATAAAGGTCTTTGTTGTCCTGACCTCTGCGGGCGTGCAGACAGACGCGGGGCAGAGCAGCAGTCGTCCGGCCTATCAGCAGTAAGACCAGACTAGACAGCCTGTCAGGTCTTTTAATAGAAGACTTCACAGGTCCTGAATGAAATTAGTCTCCATAAGGGAGGGAGGAGGGGGAGGGGACATTACCAGCGCTGTGTGCCGCGCGGCCAACCTTGAGAGGTATTGATGTTTCATAGCTTGATAGGATCTGGCCCATTACTCCTTAATAAAGCTGCCTGCGTTACTGACTGGTGTCTGTATGGAAGGAGACAGACATCTCTGTCGACAGGGTCATCCCCGTGTCTCTGGAAACGAGGAGCACGGCGTCGTGTGGAGAGAGGCGCGAAAGAAAAAACAGCTATCTTTCCCCGTCAAAACTTTACAGGCCTATAGCGTGTTCAAAAGGGTGATGCTAAAACACTGCTCAGAAGGATGCTTCCTTTCCACCGGACACATGAAGCGTTGACCAGGGGGGGCCCCCTGGCCCCCACCAGGCCCCTGAACCCCGCTCCTCCACCACTGCCGTACCTTGGCTAGGGAGAATATGCGCGTGCTGGACGGCACGGCCAGCTCCTGGGGCAGGTCTTGCTGCTCCGCCCAGGCCTTCTGCAGGGGCAGGCGGGGCACGAAGCCATCCACAGAGGGGTGGCACATCCTCAGGGCCTTCTGGATGCTCTCCTCGAACGTACGGCCCACCGCCATCACGTGGGGGGGGGGGGGTTAGGGTTACCTTACACACTGGGGAGCTCTGGAGCATGGAGAAGGGATCTGGAGCTTAAATGGTGAACGGTTGTTGAGAGATCTGGAGAGTGTGTGCGTGTGTGTGTGCGTGTGTGGCATGTCTCTACACCTGCTGACTCTTCTTATACGGTAGCGCTCTGTCTTTTCGCGCCTCGAGGTCAATGCAGTAAAGCGGTTCGGAGATCCGCAGGTCCCGGCGGGGGAGTTCTTAGTGATGGATGGAAGCTCCAGGGCCTTGGGATGTCGAAGCAGAGCCGTGGTTTCGCGCCGACACGGCCGTTCTATTGTATCTGCCGTCGAGGAGAGGTGCCAGCAGCAAGAGCACGCAGAGAGGGGTGCTGCTACCGGGGGAGAAGCGGGTAGCTTGGGGTGTGATTGAGCGCGCTGGAGTAGCGCGATGGGGCCAGAGGAGTGAGGAGTAAGGAGGGTATGTCATCATGAGCTGTCGTCGAGGACATCTTGCATCAGGCTTGAAAGAAGTGGGCGAGAGGAGGGTCGGCTGGGAGGGTGTGTCGGGGGGGGACTGTGGACATTCGGCTGAAGGGGTGACATGGTGTAAAAACACGAGTAGTTCCAAACGGGAGGGGGGGGGGCATTGAGGCAAACATAAAGGTGGGCTCTGGGCTGACGGCGTGTCACTCCGATCGAAAGGCCGTGTCCAAGCACTAGTATAAAAAAGCGGCACCGTTTCTACATTCAGCCAATCAACATTTTTTTTTAAAACAACTGCGAATGTGCAGCACATTACGCACTGCAGCCAGATCAAACAGAAATGAGTTTAGCTTCAGGTAAAAACTGAATTCAGTTCCAAGGGTAGCGTCTAGTGTCCCAGTTTCGCCCATCTGATTCGCTATACGATAACTGCTTCGTACGCTACTAAGGAGAAAACGAAAGGGGCTTGGCGTTCGGAGTCTGCCAGGGTCACCAAACCCCCCTCCACCCCCCACCCCGTCGTGGTCTCACCCAGTGGCTTTGGAGGCGAGGGCGGAGCTACGCGAGAGCCGGGCGTTGACCTCGATGATGCAGTACTCCAGGGAGGAGGGGTGAAGGGCGTACTGGATGTTGCACTCCCCCACGATCCCCAGGTGACGCACCACCTTGATGGCCGTCTCTCGCAGCATGTGGTACTCCTCGTTGGACAGGGTCTGGCTTGGAGCCACCACGATGGAGTCCCCTGGAGGGTCAGAAACAGAGACAGAGACAGAGAGAGAGAGAGAGAGAGAGAGAGAGAGAGGGAGAAACCGTGAGAGAGAGAGAGTGAGAGAGAGTGCAAGAGAGATGTAAAGTGTGAGAGAGGAAGAGAGAGAGAGATGTGACATTTTGGGAGACCTGACAGATCCGATGCGTCCACCTAAATCCGTTAATGTGCTATGAGGCTTGCTTCGTCCTGCGAGGGAGCAGGTCTTGTCTGTCCACACAGCCTACCTGTGTGGATGCCCAGGGGGTCAAAGTTCTCCATGTTGCAGACAGTGACACAGTTGTCAGCGATGTCCCTCACCACCTCGTACTCCACCTCCTTCCAGCCCATCAGAGACTTCTCCACCAGGATCTGACTGCTCATGGCCAGCGCCTGTACCAGAGCACAACAATCCCTGACATGACAACTCAGCAGGCGTTACAATGCGTAGCTTCCTATTGAAACGTTTTCAGAATCGTGACAACTTCGTATCTTATGGATGACGGATATTGATGAAAAAAAAATCGATAGCAGGTCTGATCACCTCCAGATTGCATAGGTCAACACAGATTCCCCCCACAGCTGACTGGGGGCAGATCCATAAACACATGGACAGAGCAGTGATCCAGCTGTGTCCTGGGCCTGCCAACCCAGCCTGCCAGGCTGTGCCCACATACCAGAGACCAGTGCCCACAACCCATAGCCCACAGACCACAGCCCACAACCCACAGCCCAGAGACCAGTGCCCATAGCCCACAGCCCAGTGCCCACAGACCCGAGCCCACAGTCCAGTACACACAGTAAACAGCCCACAGTACACAGCCCCGGGACCCTGTGCCCAGATCCCGGTACCCACCTTGCGGGCAGTATCCTCCAGCTTGCTCTTGTTGGAACACAGCCCTGAGCCCAGCCCTCCCAGGGCGTAGGCGGAGCGCAGCATGACCGGGTAGCCGATGTGCTCGGCAGCCTGCAGCGCGTCTGCCACCTGCAAGATCCCAAACATCAGGAGAGACTTCGGAACGGGCCACAGCGAGCGAGATGGGAAGGAACAGAACGTGGGGGGAACATCCTGTCTGGGAACCTTACAGACTTCACGGCGACGCTGGGGGCGATCTTCTCGTCGATCTCCATCAGCTTGTCGGCGAACAGCTGCCTGTCCTCGGTGGCCATGATGGACTCCACGGGCGTTCCCAGGACCTGCACGCCATACTGCTGCAGCACGCCGCTCTGAAAGAGCGCCACGCCTGCCACGCGCACGGCACACAACGGACGTGAGTACGGATGCACGCGTGGAGCAACTGAAACCCTCTCGCACGGGCACACGGCTGATCGCGGCGCTCACCGCAGTTGAGGGCGGTCTGTCCGCCCATGGACAGCAGGATGCCGTCCGGGCGCTCCGTCTTGATGACCTCGGTGACGAACTCCGGCGTGACCGGGAGGAAGTAGACCGAGTCGGCCTGCTTGCTGCCCAACTCGTTGGTTTGGACGGAGGCGATGTTGGGGTTCATGAGCACCGTCCGCAGGTTCTCCTCCTGCAGAGGGGACAGGGGGCTAGAACGGCTCAGGACGCAGAGACAAGGGGAGTCTGGACGGAGGCAGGGGGGCTTGATGAGACTGACAGTGGTAATGATGTTGGATTCAGAGTGAAAGGATGGATTCACAGCGTAACTTAGTGAAAAGATGAGGGCCAATATTTCAAGCTCTGCTTCCACGGTGTTATTTTAGGGCTGTTTACTTAGATCTTTTTGTTCCCTGACATCCTAATGAGAACAGTTATATTTCAAGTTGGTCTTCACCACTTTCTCACCTTCAAGGCTTTGACAGCTTGAGAGCCAGAGTAGTCAAACTCTCCAGCCTGGCCAATAGACAGGCCCCCTGATCCAAGCAGAAGCACCTTGGAAACCTGTACCAGCGCAGGACCAAAACGCACATTAACGCCTCCGTAACACGCTCGCAATATATCATCAACGCTCGGACACCTTTATGCTATTTTAATAACAAACCACCGGTAATGTGTCGGGAGTGCGGCTTGGTTCTGAAGTAAAAGCAACGTGCATTTGTCACCTGAGCTCTGGGTGGAATGGAAGGTTTGGGAGGCATGACTGACACGATGTTGGCAGCCTTGCCTTTCTTTATCAAGGAGATGAATGTGTCGAACAGGAACTGGCAAACAAAATCACAACAGCGGGAACAGTGTCATTACTCCCAAAGAAGGACGCAGTCAGCCAGAGGATGCATGACTGACTGTAAAAATACAAAATAATATGCTAGGAATAGAATTTTACTGTTGTATGTAGAATATACTACGGTAAATGGGGGATGGTAAGATGTACTGTAGCCATGTGAAGGTCCAGCTCTATAACAGGCACGGTGGCTGACCTTTGAGCCAAGTCATTGCTACGGATTTTGAACCCCATGGTTACCTCGGTGTCAGTGGGGCCTCCTTTAGCTTCGGGGTGGAACTGCGCCGTGAAGACAGGTTTGGTGTTGTGCATGATCCCCTGCAAACCGCCCCCGCCCCCACCCAACAAGACGCACAGCGTTAAACATGACTCTCACAACAGCCACACATGACAGTCCAAACGCGCTGCCTTCGCAAAACACGCCGCAGAAAAGGTTCGGACGTGCCTCGTTGGTGCCGTCGTTGGCGTTGACGAACAGCGGGCTCCAGTCCGGGGGCAGCGATTGGCTATCGATACCGTAACCGTGGTTCTGTGCGGTAATGAAGGCCTGGCCGGTCCTCATGTTCAGCACTGGCTGGTTCTGACCTCTGTGGAGGAGCACCACTCGCATTCAGGACTAGCACAACGCTCTGAGTGAATAACTGCTTACATGTAACAGTAAGGAAGAACTGCGGCTCCATGTTCCACTCAGTTGAGCAGACTGGAAGGGGCTGGGTGTTGGCGCAGCATGATAGCTACCTGTTACCCATGGGCAGTTTGTAAGACTGAGCCCCTGCGGCCAGAGCGGTTATCTGGTTGCCCATGCAGATCCCAAACACAGGCTGAGGTCGCTCGCTCTCCAGCACCTGCAGGTGAATGAGATGGATAGAGAAAACAGAGAAGCCTAGTTCCAGAGTGACTTTCCCACCTGACTACATACGAGTGGGGGGGGGGTGGGGGAGTTGTCAAGATGCAGATCCATATCGGAGATCCAGAAATGGATCAGACCTACGTGCTAATGTAATCTACACGCCTGTGTTTATTCTCGGCACAAACCGCCATCGTTGTAGTCTTTGTCTCCTTTACAAAGCGGAGGACTCAGACAGCAGGGCTACCTTGCGGACGTTGTGGATGAGAGGTAGGGCCAGGGAGGGGTCGCCGGGCCCGTTGGAGATGAAGAGGCCGTCGTACTCAAGACTCAGCAGGTCCTGGTCCCAGGGCACCAGGTGGACCTCAGCGCCACGCTACACACACACACACGCACGCGCACGCACACGCGCACACGCACACACAGGGTCAGGAACTGACAATTGCTAATAGTGAAGAGGTGTCATTCAGTTCCCCTAAGCTGGGGAGGGTGAAGAGGGGTTACAATCCTCCTTCTTCCTCACCTTGACCAGCAGTCGGATGATGTTGTGTTTGATCCCACAGTCGACAGCCACCACTTTGATCGGGTTGCCTTTCCCATAGATTCTAGTTTCCTGGGACCACAAAGCACAAGTGTCCTCATCAACACCATGGTCTGTAAGCAGTACTGGTGTCTGGGTCTGGCAACACGCGTTACCTTGGTCGAGACCTCAGCTATCAGGTTATTCTGGTTGGGGTCGGTTATCTCCACAGGTTGGCCCTCAAACTCGATTTTGCCCAAGACTGTCCCCTAGGGACAAGTACAAGAATTTCAATTCACATGATATTGTCCAGTGGGGACTGATATGACAGCTGACAGGTAAAACATTTGTCCAACCCTGTCTCTGATGATCTTCGTCAGCATCCTGGTGTCCACTCCAAATAACGCAGGGACCTACAAACAACACACAACCAGCAGCGGACTAAGATAACAGATCTTCGAAAGAGACCACCTGCTTACTGTCTGAGTCTTCTGCTTTGAATGAGGACCATAGATGAAGAACCTCAGTTTACAGTTCACTTTAAGCGAGCGTATGGAGTTTGTAATGAGTTATGTTAAGTAAACATTCATCGATCATCTCTGTATTCCAGAGCGCATAGCGTCCTGTCGGCCACCAGAACGAGCATCCCAATGCAAGCCCTGTGGACCGTGTCCCCACCTTCTCCTCCTCCAGCCACTGAGCCAGCGACTTGACAGAGTTCCAGTGGCTGTACTCGTGACTGTAGTCTTGCACCAGGAGACCAGACACCTGCACACAACACAACACGCACAAAACCAAATGCACAGTCAGCGGGGAAAAAAAGAAAAGAAAAAAAGTTGATGTTTAAATGCCGTGCCATCGCTTCACGAGCCCTTCGTGACTACAAAACAGTGGTCGTTCCACTAGTGCGTGCTGCCCCTGTTAAGACCTCCCCTCTTGTGGCAGACCCCTCCCACTGCCCGGACCCCACCTGGACACGCTCCGACTCCACGTTCTTCCTGAGCCCCAGCTCATCCAGCTCCTGGGTGTTGGGAACGCCATAGTTACCCACGATGGGGTAGGTGAGCGTCAGGATCTGGCCTCGGTAGCTAGGGTCAGTCAAGGCCTCGGGGTACCTGGAGGGAGGGTGTAGCACAAACGGTTCCTGCTGTACTGTGGAAGGATATGTCTCTATGATGGATATGTCTCTCTATGAAGAATATGTCTCTCTATGAAGGATATGTCTCTCTATGAAGGATATGTCTCTCTATGAAGGATATGTCTCTATGAAGGATGTGTCTCTATAAAGGATGTGTCTCTATGAGGGATGTGTCTCTATGAAGGATGTGTCTCTATGAAGGATGTGTCTCTATGAAGGATGTGTCTCTATGAAGGATATGTCTCTATAAAGGACATGACGTACAGCAGGCATTTCTTTAACAACACCAAGGTTACGGTACACTGCGTGTGTGCTAATGAGCACCACCGGCAGAATCCAGCGTGTTTGCATATGGCTCGCAGTCGTCTTACCCCACCAGGCCAGTGTTGAAGACAAGCTCCCCAGCTGTCGAGCGACCATGCCCAAAGGAGAAGCCCTTCATCCGCATCCCATCCTCCAGGACCAGGTGGGCAACCTGGGTCTGGGTGTCAGGGAGACCAAACGAAAGAATTTGGCTGCAGTTCGTTCACTGTTCAAAACTATGCAAATTTCTCTGGCTACCGGGGGACGGTTGATGACAGTTGATGTCGAAGCTTGAAATACGTGAATACATCTGTATTTGTCACGTATCACGCCATGTCATGGTCCAGCTTGAATGCTGTCAAATACTCATGTGTGTGTGTTTTTTGAAATATATAAAAAGTCCACCTACTTGGATAAGTCGTACACTAAATAATAGATACTGCAGCTATAACATTTGACATTTTCTGATGTTGCCCAGTGACAACCGAAGCCAACACAAAGTGGTCAAAACCTTACGCTGAAAATGCCTCATGACTGTTAAGGTTTAATGCTTCATTTCATTGGATTTGATAAATGACAGGTTTCGTGGCTGTTACGGGCTCATTAATTCGTTTTTTTTTCCCCCACCCTCGACAGATGTAATCCAGATGCTACTTCACTCGCAAGATAGACCCCAGCAACCTGCTGCTGGGCCCAGAGTTACTCCTGAGGATCAGTTACATGGCAGCTTCCATTTGACTGCTGGCTTTTGCATGCTAACTGCTAGCAAACTAGCTCGATTCAAGTCAACGAGCTAACTGTTCAAAGTTGAACTTGAAAAAACTATACAGGTTGAAAGGTATATAAAAAAATATACGCTGTGTTGCACGGTAAAATAATTTGACTGCAAAAGGGACACTTACCTTTACACTGAATAGTCTTGTGGTAGACCTCAGACAGGTCATGTTACCGAGTCTTCTACTATGGACGAGCGAACCACGCCTGACGGAATTGACGAAGCTGCATGCTGACAATATTTTGGCCATATTCCTGTGTCAGACTTTGACTATAAAGTGGCCGTCCAATTAAGCCCAGAAGTAACAAAAAGGCTAGTTGCCTAAATCGGTTGTTGCTTCAATTGGACTTGACCCAGTAAATCAAGAAAATGAGTTGAGGATCAAGTAGGCAGCGCGCCTACTACAATACGGACAGCGTGTTCAGACAGTCGAGCCACGGAAAGTGGATGAGAAGATCCGAATGAGCATCAGCATCAGCGACGCGAGAGCGGCTGAGTTTGAAGTTGGACTTTTCGCTCTCGTGTCGGACAATGATTTGATTGGTTCGTGCACAGGCTTGCTGACACCATGATGTCAGACATGAACAACCTTGAGGGGTTTTTTTGTGTGCAATATATACGTTTTTTATATCATCATTTATAGAATATAATACTTTTGATATAACGTTTTTTTAATGTCTGAAAAGTGTTTAGATATGCTCCAGTTAAACCACAACGTAGTGTACAACGTTTGTACATAGACGTATAGCCTATAGTTTTGTACTATATCCGTTGGGATTTCATTTACCTTTTCAGAAATAACCACCTTTATACCTTGTAATATATTTCTATAACTTGTCAATGCAGTATGACCAAAGGGCAGTTAAAACACGTTCCTAATACGTCAGTCCTTACCAGAACATAACAATTATTATTTAGCAAGAAGGCTACTGAAGAGATCAAGACTCATTTAAAAGAAGGTTTCTTTTTTCGGATGTAGACCCTGCCTGTATGCATGACTGCTTTCCACGCTAATCTTTGGTCTTTTCTATAGAGCCTGCCGCATGACAATGCGGAACTGTGTTGTAGTGGGATTAGAGGGGCCTGTATTTGCTGATGACAGTGGGAATATCTGTCAGCGGTGAGGACAGCCTGCCTATCACTCTGCTGGGTTCAGCAGTCTGCGACCACACCAGGCAGCGGTCGGACCAGACCGGCCGTGAGTAATGACACCCAGGGCCACATGAGGATAGAGACATTCTGGTTTCGGCACCTACACAATGAATGTCATTACAATGGGGCGGTGGAAAGCCATGTGTGAAGTGCTGGAGAAAAATACCATTGACCCTATTAGGAAGCCACCAATGAATGAAACATGTCTTTCAGATGCATGCCGGGAGACACGAAGGCACGTTGGAGTTCACACAGCATTGACCGTGACTCAGTGAGGTGTTTCTGGTTTATGACAGGTTGGTCGTGCCTCGGCTTGTACGAATGTCTTGCTCAATAACGGTCTGAGAAAATGATGCAGTCAGTCTTCCACCGTTGAGCAGAAAGTCCAAGTGTGCGTCACAGCTTATTCTCATGCGCTGCTCCGTCTACTTGCTTCAGAGAGCCGGTTTAAACACACCTCTGGCATGAGGTCACTTTTTATAGCGGAGTTTCAGTACGGCCAATCAGGCTGCCCGCGTCTAATTGTGTACCTATGCGATCGCAGGTGGAGCACTGTTGCCATCCAGTGGTCGTTTTCAGAAGGGAGAAGTCCTGAGGCTGCTATCAAGGCATTGTGTGGGTCAGTGGATACACCGTGTACAGCCTGCAGCCTACTCCAAGACTCACCCTTTGTGTGTGAGATCCAGCTTTGTTTAGCTAATCAATTACATTCTAAATAATTGTCTGAATTGATATTGAGTGTGTTTTAGATGGATGCAGGTTCTTACATGTATGTTTTGGAATGGACTTGTAGATGGACTGTGGGTTATTGTTGTGTGAAGGATAATGAGGGGTCCCTCTCTCCTTGCTGGGGGGCCGGATGCTATTCTCAGAGAAGTGTCCCCCTAGACAAGCAGCCATGGCAATCGTGACCATAATACAAGTCATCACATGGAAAATTGTCCGGCCAAGTGGAGGTCTGTGAAATGCATATCCCTTTATTATCGGGGCTGTGATTAGTGCCTGACCGAGGCCCTCTTCTGATTGGTAGTTGGATGTCCTGATGGGGATCCGATGACTGTCTTGGTGAAGGGACCCCACATTGTCTGCAGTCCCAAGTGCAGTCCTGTCATGCATGGTGGACTAAAAATAGCCAATCCCACTACTTGCCATTTTCCAGCTTTACAGTTACAAAGTTGGATCTTGGCTTGGTTCCAACAAGCTCCCCCCCCCACCTGACACATTCCATGTTGTTGTACTAAGTCAATACAAGGCTTATCATCGCTTACGTTATGCACTATTATACAGTCTGGGGTCCTTTATTTTCTGAATATTATCATATAATCTGAATATGGTGGTTGATTTGTAGATGTTTTCAATTGGCAACTAGTTTTATGAGGACAATAATCAGTGGTTTGCCAACAGTGATTACTCATGAAACTTACGCCGCCTCCCCTTTCTTGTATTTATCACAGATCTGATTGGATAGAGTAAGACATCGCCTCTTGCTGCATCCAATCAACTGCTGGTCAAGTGAGTGAATACAAGACGGTACAGTGCAAATTTCAATAAATTAATCAGGATGTAGGTGGACCAAAGCAGAGACGTGTTTTAAATGTATTTGTTTTTCAATGTATCTCAAGCAATTCTCACACAGCGCTATTTTACATCTTATTGCATCGACGCTTTCAGTTGATGTCGACCAATAATAAGCTTTTATAATTAGTGGCTATATTGTTCTTACCGGTCATTCACATTAATTCAAGATTTGACTAATACTGTTTGGTTGGATGGACCATCCGCGTTCTGACTTCGGTGAAGATGTTTTCTTTCAGTTAGAGGTATCATAATAAGCTGCCCAAGTGACCGCTCTCTTCTTGAAATGTGAAGCTGAACTCAAAGTTGCTTTGCATCAATGGAAAGTGTCATGGATGGAGGAGAAGGAGGAGAAGGAAGCTGAACCCGCTCTGCAGCAGTGTCACGTTACGACCGGCCCCCCCTGTCTCTGCGGTGGATACATGTGCAGGCAAAGGGCAGAGTGTGGCTTTGTTTAGCCTGCCCCTTTCTAATCCCTGTCCAATGTAGCCCAGAGGAAGGCTCTGAGCAGCAGGCCAGAGAGTCTGCATCAGCCCCCTTAAGGAGCCATGGCCCCTCTCTTAGAAATCCCAAGAAACTTCACACCTCTCCGTAGGGAGCTATAAATAGAGGCCATCTGTCCCCCAGGCTCAGTTACAAGCTCATTCCTTTTGGGGCGGCTCAGCGTCGGGGGGTTGGCTTGAAGAGGGACATGGAAGGAAGCGGATGACTTGGGTGGAGTGGAGAGACGGTGCGGAGATCAGAGGCAGAAGCCAAAAGCAAGGCACCGCCAGCCACATTCAGCTGACCATCGTCTGTGATAAGACGGTAGCGTTGGCTTCCATGATGGTCAGGAAACTCCCTGCGAATTCAAACGAACACTGACACACGTGGTAACCTCAGTGCACCTATCGGATCCACTTACTTTCACCACGCTCTTATTGGGATTGGGATCAAGCTTGGTTTTAGGTTGTTTACATCACATCAGCCACGCCTACTTTTGCAAGCCCGACCGTGTAAGACACCAACACTGTTAAAGTCCTCCTCTCTTGATCATCTATGTTTACTTTTATTTCCTTAAAAATGATCATTCTAAGCAATGCTGAATCTAGTAGACACTTCATATTTGTGGAAAATATTGATTGTGTGGTCTGATATTTGTGGACATATTTCCTATAAAGGGTATTCTATTCAACAACCAAAATAATTGTGCATCACTGGTTCACGTCCCTAAGATTCAAATCCCTTCTAGAAGGCGATGTCCTGGGGGTAGTCTAGGGTAAACTATGTTCCTCGTCACCCTGCGAAGAATTTGGAAAGTTACACCCATCCTATACCAAGGAGATGGTGGGCTGGACAGGGTGATGAGGTGAAAGAGAAAGAGGAAAGATAAACCACCAATAAATAAACCCCATGCAACCCCATCGCTGACACTGTTCCCCCGCCCGATACTCTCCCACTTCCTGTTCCCCTGTCTTTGGCAGTCCAAAACCAAACAGTAGCAGTGATAGTGAGCTCCTGATAGGTTACCTGCTTGGAGTGACAACTAAACACAGGCACCAAGTCACCTGACCCACTAACATCCCCCTTACAATGAATCGGTTGTGAGGTCAATGTTTGTGTCGTCAGGCCGTCTGAACTGTTTCTATGACGATAGAAGCAATCATCAGCAGAATAATAGGCCTTAGACAGCATCATGTAGGGTGTTAGCCAGCAGAACGAGAACCATGCCAGGATGGCTTCATTTTGCCCAGTGTTAAGTTGATACGTTTATTGAATAGACAAGAGGTTTTGCCAAGCGGCAGACGTCCAGTTCCCTGTCTAGACCCTGCACCGATACTCAGCTGCGCTTAATCCAATGTAATTAACAAGCGCTTTTGGTTATCTTCGTGAGAGTCAGCAGGTTCTGCGGTCTGCAAGGGGGGGTATTTTCAGGGGGTTCGGATCCAAACCTCTGCAGGGTCGTTTGTAGCGTCCACCAGCTACTGAGGCTTCTTCTTCTTCTACCACTGTGTTTTCCAGCCTCCCAGAACTCCAAGTCCAGGTTGAATCTGAGTTTAGACTGGCGTGCGTCATTCGAGCGGTGGAGGCGACGTGCCCTTTATATTACCTACTGGATCACTCAGGCCTCTGGAGAACGCTGATGTCATCTCTTAAATATGGCTGCCACATGGAGGCAGAGTCCTGTTTATGAATTTCACAAAGAATTATATGTTTACATATAAGATGATTATAGATGATGGATGTGTATCGCTATGATACTTGAGAGTCATAGGGTGCCACTGTGTTATTCTAGAGTGTATTTAGAGCAAGGCGGTTCATATTGGCATAATAACAGTTGGCCTCAAAATCAATTTTTATGATATTTGTTCAAATAATTTGTATTGTGACAACTCATACGACTATTTGTATAGTGTTTATTTGGAAAATCTTTTTACGACACAACCGACAGCTGACCAAAACAACCAAAGCATTCTGCACCCCAACTTGTTCATCGCAGTACCTTGTGCCCTCCCCAACTCAGGTCAAGGAGCTATCCTGGGACACCTGATTTCTGCGAACCCGATGCCTCCTCCTCTTTGCCCACCCTGCCAGGAAGACTGACTGGCAGGGGCTCTCCGAAGCTCCTAAAATCATTAGAAACTCTGAGTAGGTTTCAGTCTCCAGGACAGGTGCAGGGTGAAGGGGCAATGGATGGGGGTTGGGAATCTTGGAGAAAGTGCTGCAGGATGCCAGGAGCGATCACTGATGACAGCTGAGGCGATGAGGCTTTCTCTGGCTCGGCCTGCAATGAAGGGGTCAGTGAAAGCAGAAGCAGGGAGGGTGGGTGTGGGGGGGGGAGCAGAGAGGGACTGCAGGGTGGAGGAATTCACCCGGTCTCCGCCTCAGCAGGCCATGTGGGGAGATGGGGCCGTGCCCCCCGGAGACAGATATAGACCGGCGGAAAGAGACTGAATTTTTACCGTTTGTCTGTTTACTGGCGTAAGTGGCTGAGCCCGCCCAATAGATACCTCTCTCCTGTACCTCACACATGACTAAAAAAGACTGAGAGACATACAAGCAACCCAAAGACCAGGACCCAGTAGTCACTGTCACCTCTGGTGAGACTCTCATCTTCTAGACCACTACTCACCTCTCTCTCTCTCTCTCTCTCTCTCTCTCTCACTCTCTCTCTCCCTCTCTGTCTCTATCTCTATCTCTTTCCTGTCACTCATTCCCTGTGTGACTCCCTTTACTGTAATCATGGAGGACAAGTGGGATCAGTCATGTCTGTGAAGGATGTCAATACAGATGGGCTATGCTGTCTGAAATAAACCAAAACGTGCAGGGTGTTTTTAAGGAGATAGTTACACATTGGGTTATTTGATTTTACCTGCTACAATTTCCACAAATAAGATCCAACCAACAAATAATCCAACCAGTCTTTTTAATGCTCCCACTCAGTTTGATCACCTTTTATCACCTGGCTTCTCAACTATACAGACAAGGGGACTCGGTAAATTCCTAGCAACTTGTATGGGCCATATATAGCCAGTGCATATGACCATAACAGGATGAAATCTAAACATGCTACTCGGCTGACGCATTTTCTTACTCCTCCTTTCGAAATCCCTCTACCCACCACCGCGTAAAGGTTGAGGAGCGCCCGTGTCTGCGCTCAACTGAGGTTTTCCAGTGATTTCTACGTCAACAACTTGGAAAGATCGAATGACGGGGTGACTTTACTTTCACTGAAGGAGTGGGGACTGCGGATGCGTTGGAGTGAAATTCCAAACGGTGTATCAAGCGCGTTCGTTTGAATTGTGAAACAATAGGCTCGTTAATCAATATATCATTTCATATCTCCGATACTGCATTGATCATTCTTGGTTAAAGTGCATTTTAGATCAGAAAAGTAGTTTCAATCACTCTCTCGTTTGTTTACTCAGTCCTTTGACACTATCCCTTTGCGTCCCTCACAGTGTGAGACGATGACAATTAATGATTGCAAAACTGCAGATGGCACATTTGTATCTACAGTACAGCTCCAACTTAGCAACAACAAAAAATGCCACCCACGTATGCCTTTGGCCGACATAAAAACACAAAAAAACAAAGAAAAACAAAACATGAAACATTACATGGCATACTGGCGTTAACTGCTGACCTCAAACAACCCCATTCACTGTTTCCCATGCTTTCTTTTTTCATTCGGTTTCTAAATAAACCGGTTTGAATGCGCCACCCCTCGAACTCAGCTTGGTCGCCTCTATTCCATGTATAGAAAGGCTGCCCACCCACAACCGCGCGCGGTCCAATCACTTTCCAAGTCAGAAGTTGACCGGGGTGCCCAGTCAAATGTTCTCATATATAAACGCCCAGACGCCCCTTTCCTCCTCTGAGTCCATTCCAACCTGTGTCACACTCTGTTGTCATCTTCACCTGGAACTGTCTGTAGACTAACTTGAACTGTCATAATGGCACCCAAGAAGGACGCTAAGGCAGCTGCACCCGCCAAGAAGGCTGAACCCGCAAAGCCCGCGGCGGCGGCGGCACCCGCTCCCGCACCCGAGCCCGCACCAGCACCTGCGGGACCCCCTCCAGTTGATCTGTCTGCTGTCAAGGTACCTGTCAATGTCTACTAATCTGTTCTATTGGAGTGTTAATTGCCCTGCTGTGCGCTTGGTCATCGTATTGGATTCTGTGACCACGTAAAACCTTCAACATGCTTTAGAATTGTGGGTCAATTGTGAAAAAGATAATGTTTATTTTAATTTTAACGGCATATCTTTTTTTTATTACATTTAAATTGTGATACTGGTTAATTGCTAGAATTGTGAAATCGCTAGCCAATGGGGCGCAACCGCCACCTGAAGACTGAAAGTTTTAAAACACCAGCACCACGGATAGCTCCCGTTAAACGACTCAGTTAAGTCACGCCCCTCAACTGCGTGGATTGGTCTAAGTGGTTGTGACAGAAATGCAATGTCAATGCAGCATATCTCCAAATGTGGAGATGTTAAGGCATCTAAACATGGACTCTTATTCGTCGCGTGTCACTGTGTAAAATTGGCAAAGCTATGAGTCCAAATGGCATAGGACTAGACCTATTCAACAGACTTCGATTGAGTGGGAAAATATTATTTGCCTTTTTCCTGTAACTCTACTGATGTATTCACTGACTGATTAAATCATAGTCACAAACATGACAGTCTACTGTAGAACGAAGGTCATGGTGTCATTGAATTGTGAATAAAGTTAATAAAAAGTAGGGGGGAATATAGAAAAACATGTAACGATGCATTTTCCATTGCATTTACTCTGAGACACATCATTTTGAAGATGTTGATGTTGTTGAATGTGTGGGAATGACTGTAATAGCAATATCATGAACCAAGAGGCATTGACAAGCTCAGCAGTTTCAAATCCTCCATGAAACTATCGAATATGGACTTTGTGCAGGAATGAACTTCAGAATCATTTCCCTACACTTCATTGTTGCTGAAATGGCCCAGATTGACCCAGGAGTAAAGGATAATAGCCACACTGTCTCTAGCAAGACTTGTTCAAGTGGTCATGGATTGCTCTCTGTCTCCCCCTACAGGTTGACTTCAGCCCAGACCAGATGGAGGGTGAGTCGTCTTCACAGCTGCTAAAGTATTATTAATGAGATGACAGAAGCAAAAACGCTGATTGTATGTCACTGTGATACATATTTTTCTATCCCAAGGTGCACTGATATGGATAAATTATCACAATTATTAGTTTTTTTTAGCTCTATAAAAATAGCGATGACCATACTTAGGTTTGAAGCTAGTTGGTTTATTCTGTTTCAGAATGGGCACACAATATCTTCCCAGAGTATAGGCCTAGACGTCTGTTGCTTTTATGCCTTTTCTGAACATAGGCCTTAAATAATTCAAAGCTATGGCTAGGCCTGGGCCGTCACAATGGCATTATATCAATTGTACACAGAATCTTCAACTTCCACGGTAACCCTATGCTTTGTCTCCATTCCACTTGTAGGCTTTGCGAAAGTTAACTTCATCAAACATATCTCTGCGTAGTTGCCACCTTAAAGTAATCCTCGTCGTTAGTGAAAGTATGCGCTCCGCGCTCAGCTATAAGCAAAGCAGTCAGCGCGGCCGGTGTTGGTTACGCTACTGTCAGCATTCCCGAGTTTGACTTGGATGGGTCAGAGACAGCCTTGCCTTTTAAAGGAGGAGCTCGTATTTTTGGCCATGTATCGATTCCAAGTCTGTCGTTGTAAAACCTCCGCATGGGTGGGCAGCAGATTTAACAGCTGGCTGTGGTAGCCTGTGAACATTAAATAAGGGCCTTTGGATCTCCGAGGGATCACTTTTAATTGAGAATTTCATTGAGCCAGTATAGAGGTTTTCTCTTGTTTTCTGGAGTGTCGCTTCACTTGTGGCATAGGCGTCATTATGCAGTTTGATCAAATGTCTGTCTCACCTCATGGAGCCAGTCTTTGGCTGGGTCTTTGATACAGTTTGGTACCAAAGAACTTGTGGGAAATTTATTGTTAATAGTTAGTCAGTACACTCTATATAGGATAGTGCTGCCTCAGAACTACAGTCAAATTCACAACAAAATGTCCTACTGTCATTTCACTAGATCCATACCACATCAGGAACACCACTAAACATCTGTATGTTCATATTTTGTATCTGTTGTGTTAACTTGAATATTATACTAGTCTAGTGGTCTAGTCGTCCAATGACTAATCAGAACAATGTTCAAGGACCAATTAGACCAACGTTCTCTTCTCTTATTCGTTGACAGACTACAGAGAGGCTTTCGGTCTCTTCGACAGGGTGGGTGACAGCAAGGTGGCCTACAACCAGATCGCTGACATCATGCGCGCTCTTGGACAGAACCCCACCAACAAGGAGGTGAAAGGAATCCTGGGAAACCCCTCTGACGACGGTAGGACTCGCACTCACCTTTGCCTCTCCACCTTTTTTTCTACCTGGCGTCGTACCACCGCTGCCTTAGCCAATGGGAATGTATCACTCTACAAGTGACAATGCCTTGACAATTTGTCAGAACTTTCGATACCACGTTAAAACCATCCATCACACCCATGATTTAGAGCTTCTTTATAGCTGATAATCCTCAGACACATGGCCATGGGACATTCCCAACAGGATTCGGTTTCAAGTTGCACGTTTGGAAGGGTGCACGTCTCTCTTTTCTAGTTCTACTACAGTTCCGTTCGTTGCGTTTAGTTATTTCCGGTCACTAATGGCTGTGTTAAAGGAGACGAGTGAAAGTCTGTGTGTCTCCTACCCTCCTCAGACATGGCCAACAAGAGAGTGGACTTCGAGGGCTTCCTGCCCATGCTCCAGACAATTGTCAACAGCCCAAACAAGGGAACCTTCGATGACTACGTTGAGGGTCTGCGCGTCTTTGACAAGGAGGGCAACGGCACAGTGATGGGTGCTGAGCTGCGTATTGTCCTGTCAACACTGGGTGAGCGCCAAGGCTTGGTTTGAGTTTAGAGTGAGTGCAGGCGTGCACATGTGTGCGTGAGTGTATTTGGTTGACCGTGATTTGTTTAACATGCCATATCCTTCCTTGCTCCCCAGGTGAGAAGATGACTGAGGTGGAGATTGACGCACTCATGGCGGGACAGGAGGATGAGAATGGCAGTGTGAACTACGAGGGTGAGCCCAGATTTACCATGACAATTCTGACACCATATGCATACCTCAAACAGCTACGCTGGGTCATTTGACCCAATCAGTACTTGTTTGGGAAAGATCATTCATGACCCCTTTTCTTCCCCCCCCCTCTCCTCCTGCTTCTTTTTCCTCTCCTCACGTGCCACCTGTTCCCTGACCTCACCCTCAGCCTTTGTCAAGCACATCATGTCTGTTTAAGGAGCTTCCAGCCACAACCTTCGTGTATCCACAGACCCCATGGTGTCAGGACATCCACTCACTGTTTTCCAAAGCCACCTGAGAAACAGGGGGGAATAAAAGGACTATGAGATGTCATTTCTAAACCTTTTTTTGTTTTGTTTTGCTTTTTTTCTTCATTTTTTTTCGTTCCGTGTCCTCCTCCGGTGCTCTCTTTCTTCTTCTTCAATGGATGCATCCTTATTTTCCAGTCGACATTCGGCAGCTGGATAGACCCCCTGTCTCCCTGATTATCAAGGGTGGGGGGGTGTGTGGATGGAACATGAGGGGGGGGAGCAGCAATGAAGTGCTGTACCATCCTCCACCTCACTTACAGCCTGCGTCATCGAGCCAGTCCACCATGACTTTTGTCATGACTGGCCATCAAATCCACTCCCTTCCCCTAAGTTAATTTATAGTACTCTATTCGTCATTTCCCAATAAACTTTCCACAAACTCCCAGCTTGGCCTTGGCTGTTATTATTGATTGTCTTTCATTATTCTGAAGGTAGAGGAAGCACACCATCGCTTTGTATGAGCGCACTGATCTGTCGGTTCACAGTGAAAACATTTCACAACATTAAATGATCCTACAAGCTCATCTGACATCTTGCTACCCTGCTATGCACGGAACACACCATTACAACCCAGGCAAGGCTGATCACAGACAAGTAGACGCTCCTGTCATGTTTTTCAGTCTTTTTTTATTGTCATTAATGTTAAGAGCATTTTTTTTTCATCGGTGTCATATCAACAGGAGCAAAACTGCGTACATCTATTATACCTTTTAAATACATTTACAGTTACTGTAGGATGGGGGTCGTGGGGGTGGGGAAGGAGGAGGGGCATGGCAGAAAAACACATTAGCAAACATCAGGGGGGATCAGGAAGGGTAAGTATACCACAAATGACAACAGAAAAAAATATACCGGTACACTTTATCAAACAGATGATCAAACATGATTGAGTTTCCTTTTTTTTCAAAGTCATTTTTTTAAATGAAATGCTCTTTTTGTGATTGTTTCCCCCCCACCCTAGATGTTTCAACAATCCCTGGCGTCTAAGTGCTGACATGTCAGACACCAGGTGAAGCGACAGTAACGACTGTCCAAACTCTCGGCTTCCTACCATGAGATGACTCTTGGACAATCACCATAGCTTCATCCACAACGCAGTTCAGACAACTGCGTGCTCTGGGTGCCCCTCCAGTCTGCTCTAGAACAACGACTCAGCGGAGACTCTCCACGTACGTCTGGGAGTCATCAGAGGTCAAACTGACATGAGCGGCAGTTTCTGGTATTCAGAGACTGACGTGTTATGAGATCTGCAGCATGAGCTTCAACTTATTACAAACAACCAGGTTTAGCAACCTGAAATAGCTCATCAGGACCAATCGACCCGTACTGGCCATCCAGCCCTGCAGTCAACATAGCCGATGAGAAACTCCTCTTTTAGCGGGTGTGAAATAAGCACTCCTTAGCAACGCCAAAACAGTTGTCTGAAGTCATCAACAAGCAGCACATCATAGTGTCGTTAACTAATATCTACAAAAACATGAAGTATTCTTTTTTTTATCCAATGGTTCAGGAAATAGCTTACTAAAATGTTTTGTTTGAAATAGAAAATAGCCTCTTTTTGTACTAGAAGTGATACATGCGCATCATTACTGTGATCTAGTTCTTGCAATAATGCAATTTTACAGGTATAAGTTATAATAGGCTAGTCACTTTTTTAAAATTGTTTTGAAGAAGATGTTGCTGACAAAGAGCTGGTATATTTTTACATATTTTTATATATTTTATGTATATACTATATGTTGGATGTTGGGCAATCATGACTTGCTTCCAGGATGTTTGAATTGGATTTAGGTCCATGCACTTAGCAATTTAGCAAGACAACACGTAGTCTATGGGTGTTGTCACATGACTTCCTACCTAGTGTAGAAAAAGGCTGCTCCCAAGCACTGAACAGAGACCAGCCGACCCAATTCCTGGTCCCTACCCAGCCTTATTTGTGCAAACACCTAAAGCTGATCTTGGGTCAGTGCTTGGATTGGATTCTATCTATGCACCATTTATAAAATACCAAAAAAGTGAGGCGAATGCACATGTACTTGGGGTTGGAAATAGAAATAGAACTGGAGCAACTTGAGTCACCAGCTCCTGAAGGGGAACAGTGGGTGTGTGATGTCATCAATCTGGCTGACACAAGAGAGGGAGCAACAGTTTCTTAAGGGAGGTACCAGGTCATCAGGGGACAGGGGATACAGGGAACCAGGGGAGAGAGGGGGGGAGCAGGTTGTCCGCCCGTGTCTGGGATGACCTGAAGATGATCAGGAGGTGTGGGGCTTCAGGTCCACCCCAGTGGGATCAGAGTCGTGGGCGTTGGCTGAGCTGAAGGCTGCGGAGAGCAGCGTCAGGCTCTTCCAGGGCCGCGTCCGGATGTTCACAAGCCCTGCTTGGCCAGGGCGGCGGTGACGTCCTCCGCCAGCGTGGCCAGCTGCGGGGACTCCAGCATGTTGAGGCTGCCGGAGGAGGACAGGTGGCTGTGGCGCTGAGGGGAGATGGTACCGGACAGCCCCGGGGACTGGGTCACGATCTCGGCCCCGTGGTCCACCCGGGCCTTGGCCGTGTCCCTGAACATCAGCTTGTGGCTCTCGATCTGGAGGAAGTAGGGAGTGTGAGACAGGTGGGGGAGTACAACAGCACACACGTCACACGGGTATGTCGGTGGGTCTTGCTAACCTGGCTGAAGTGGAGAAAGTGACGACGGCCCCGAGTGAGGGTCTGTCTAGGTGCCACTTACCGTGATGTGGCCTCCACCGGGAGTGTGGTGTGCATTATCCAGGGAACCCACCTTGGCCTGGGCCTTGTCTTTGAAGTCCAGCTTCACACTCTCGATCCGAACGTTACCGCCCCCTGTGGAGAGAGAGGAGAAGCAAGGAGAGACAGGCAGAATTGCAAAGACAATAATAGTTATTCAAGTCACAATTTAAGATGGCCACTGATATGGCCATTCATTAAATACAGAATGTGTCCAGCAGGTGGCGTTGGAAGCTATGTTTGGATGTTGTTTTTTTTGCAGTGGTGTTTTTCCGCATAACGCAGAAAACAACTGAGAATCTTATTTTGCTCTCATGTAATAGTAGTCCCGGATCCATTCATAAAATCATGACTTTATAAAATCTCAAGGGAAGTTGTGCCAATGTTAATGTGGGACCGACGGACCTTCCGGCTGACTCAGTCTGTCCTCAGAATCACATGGTGGGAATATGTTACTGTTTCACATGAACATAGATGCTCTGTTCCCAGTAGTACTGAGTGCCCACTTCTGTAGAGGCTGTTACCTGGCCGGTGGCGGATGTTGTCCAGAGATCCACACTTGGACGTCACGTGACTCAGATCAATCTTCTTATTCTGGATCTGAACCTATCAGGATTATAGGAGTCAGAGCTTACACACATGTGCGCCACACACACACACACACATCCACACACACACAGCCTCCGTTCTTCTGGAGTGGAGGCTGGTTTGTGCAACGTCGCTAGCCAGAGCTATCTCTGTCAAACAAACTCCAGCTTTACACCAGAGTTAGGTCTGGTCTCCTGCTCCCTTGTGCTGTCCTGAGCTGTTGTAAACAGTGTTCACAAGCAGCCCGGTCAACACGGACAAAAAGAGCAGTTTGGCTAAGTCCATCCTACCCGTCATATACTGGAACACAGAATTTGAAGAGAGGCAGTAACATGAAAAACGGCCAGAGGCAAAGACACAAAGCACAAATAGCAGACAACAGAAGAGGTATGACACACCCAGGTGATCTGAAGAGAAAAGGATCACACACACACACGGCTACAAAATGAATGAGAGTGTGATGGATGAGTGAGCATGTGAGTGAGAGGGGAAGCAAGCAGAACTGAAGTGTAAGTACAGTATTAGACACAGTGACCAAAACTGTTCAGCCGAGCATGATGGACCATCGCTCGACCTGTCGCATCACCCCACCTGACGGTTCGGTACATACAACACGCGCACAGAAGATCGTTCGCCACTGTTGTCAGCACCCAAGTGTCAAAAGAACATCAACACGCTACATGGTATCTAATTCATACATGTGTTCATTTTTGCGTAAGCGTGCGTAGCGTAAGACGAGGTAAACCTGAAAAGCGGAAACGAAATTCTTTCGACGATGCGGAGCGACGACCGCTTAGCGGGTTCAAAAAACCGAATGATGTTCTGTGGACGCTCGTATCTTTACACCACAGTTCAGAGAACACACAAGGAAGACACAGGTGGTACCTGGACCATGCACGATGCAAGTGACAGAGTGGTAGTTTAACGAAGGCGGTGCTGTGGTATGCGTTAGCGAAAACAAGGGTGAGTTGGGCTCTCTGGTCAATTCGCCAGATCTGTCTATGTTAAGTGAGCCTGTTAGAGGACACCCGGCATTGTTCAGCAGTTTTTCCCCCCTCAAAACAGCCAAAACCACAGCCGGAAAGGACAGGAAAGATGAATGAAGGAAACCAGGTGAGGAGCAGAGGGCGGGGCCAGTCCAGATCTGCTCCTTCTGGTGACTGTGAACGAGGCATGGCACCACAGACATAGGGAGAGGGGAAGAGAGAGAGACAGAGAGAGATAGAGAGACAAAGAGAGAGAGAGAGAGGTAGGAGACTCACGTTTCCTCCTCCAGCAGAGTACTGCCTCCTGTCCAGGGAGCCACACCTAGACTGAACATGGCTAAAGTCCAGCTTAACGCTGGGAATGAGCACCTGTGGGGGTGGATGACATGAGAGGGAGGGGAGGGGGGACATGGGAGGAGGGGGAGGGGAGAAGGTTAAGGGACTGTTGACAAAAACGCCCCCCCCCCTGCTTCAGAAGCCACCAACGCTAACCGGCAGTGACCCCTGCCTGACCCTGCCCTCCTCATCGCCCCTCTCAGTCTCGAGAGCCTTTCCTGTTGATCTGCGCGCGGAAACCGTGCGGCAGACGTGTTTCGACTGCACAACCACTCGAGCGCGCTCCTCTGACTGTCTCCAGCTCGGTCGTCCTAGAGCGTCCCAGAGCGTCCCCAGAACTTTGCCCAGAGCGCCCCGTGAGCCACCCAGTGTCTTTCTCCTGGGACACTCTGAGAAGGTTTCAGAGATTAAGTAGAACTACAACTGCATTCTTCGGCGGGCTGTGAGCTGGCAGAATCCTCCCCATCCTGCATGTGTTGGCTAAAAGAGGAAGTGGAGGCCTAACACTACCCTGCCCTGCATTCTCTGTTTCAGACAGAAAAAGGATGGTTAAGATACAAGGCTTATTACAGTGAGGACACATGTACAGGGCAAGCTCTTCTGAAGCTATAAGGAGACAGAGAACGTTGGGTTAGCGCAGAAATGAGGTACAGCGTCAGAAACGAACAGAGCAGCAAGGCTCCAGATCGAGAGAGCGTCTACTCTGCAGTGCTCGACATGCAAAGAGAGCAACAGAACAGACCAGAAAGCACTGCAGTGGAAAGAAAAAAGGCAATAAGAAGATCAGAGTGGCGAGGGAGACAAAGGGAGGGGGGAGAGAGAGAACGAGGGAGGGAGAGATAGACAGAGAGATGGAGGGAGAGAGAGGGGAAGAGAGCGAGAGAGAGACATTGGAGGAGAGGTCATCTGGCTGGAGGTCACAGCTGGTAGTAGACAGAAAACAAACAGTTGTATGAAATGCCCCAGTGTGTTGCATTTCACAGCAGACATTTGAATTTCCATCCTGTTGTACTTCTCTACGCAATACGCCTATACTAAGCTGTCAGAAGAGGACACACACCTTTGACAGTGAGGTAAAGTCCTGTCGATAAAGTTAGAAATGCGGTACCATCTTCTACGCTATTGAAGGAATAGAGAAGTACAATGATCAGATGTTTTGAGTCCCAGAGGATTTCGCATGAAGGATGAACCAGTGTTGACATTGTGGGTCACCAACACCATCATCTGAGTATATATAGATGCATATATATACACCTCACAGGAGTGGGTATATAAGACAAATAGATGGTCTACAAGAAGAGGAGACTTCAGTTGGAAACACCGGGTTTTTCACATGAATAGACAAAGTGCTCAGGATAGTGAATTTACAATCCTCATGCGGTTCTGTGGGTGAGGGACCTTGTTGGTGTTGAACAGAATGGATGCTTGACAAACAACTGATAGGCAGCAGATTTGCCATCTTTTCAGGGGTGACTGGGGGAGGAGGTTTCCCTGTGGTACAGGTGTGTGTGGCAGACCATGGACAAGTAGACCAGATTGTGAGTGTGACTGTGCGAGCCGGAACTTGGAGAATGCAGAGTGGATGGCAGAGGGTAGGGTGGGTAACATGAGGTGGGGAGAGGGGTGTGGGTTAGTCACCAGACCCCTAATTACAGGACAGTCTACTCATCTCCCCAACACGAGAGAGGGGAGAGAGACAGAGGTAAAGGGAGAGATGGAAGGGTACATACATTGCCTCCACGAGGAGAATGCTTCAGATTATCCTTGGATCCGCACTTTGACTGTACGTGACTGAAGTCCAGCTTCTTGTTTAAAATCTGAATCTAGAAAAATACAGAGACAATGGCCCTCCTTAATGGGGATGGATGGAGGGGCATGCAGACAGGTTAGGACATGTCATGGCTGGGACAAACTTTAGGAGGAAACATGGAGAAACATGGAGGCAGCAACAACTGTTGATGGACTGTACAGTCATGGATTCTGTGTGAATGCACAGGGGTGGGAAAGCAGATGAGCCAAGGTTCAAGTCATGGCTGTGTTAGATATTGAAGCTTGAGGAATCGCCTATGCTAGGTATTAATATGTGTTTCTCTGTGTGATTGTGCTTATGTGTGTGCGTGTGTGTGTGTGTGTGCACGTGGGGGGTATACCAGTGGATCTTTGGCTGGCATGGGGGCCCATGTCACACAGTGTGCAGCAGACAGATATAGGGTGAGAGAGATCAGACGCAGGACAGATTTCCAGATCCAGGACGAGCCGCGTTTGCCATCTGTGAGCTTTGGGCTGCGGCTTTGGTGGCTGTGTTGCTACAAAGGCAAACACATTTGGACGGGTCAGTTGCAGGGGCTGTGGGTGGGTGGGTGTCTGGTACAGGGCAATGAGCTGGGAAAGGCTAGGCCGCTTTGCTACGTGGCTGGGGTGTAAAAGGTTATCTTTTATAGGTTGTCCTTGCTGTTTCAATACTATATTGCTACTGGGGAAGGGGGAAGAGTGGGTCTGGATCCTATGTCAGGTCAGTTTAGTGGTGACACACCTCGATATATCTGCTATGGTGTTGGACTGTCTACAATGGTATTCAGATGGAGGTTTCTGAAACGGTAGTTGTCGTGCTGCGGAAGAGGCCAGTTCAAACCGGGGAACAACACGCACACGGGCACAAGCCCACGACGAAGCCTTTAACGCCGAAGACGAACAGCTGCGTCTGGAGATGTGAAGCGCTGACATTCAGATGATTCACAAGGACCACTTCAAAAACAGCCGACGCCCACAGACAGGGGGAGACAGACGAGATGGAGGACGGCAGACAAGCGCAAGCAGACATGACAACGTTTGTGTTTTCAGGCCCTTTGCAAGAGGTGGATGTCTCGCCCAAGTACACGAGGTCATTCAACCGCTTAGAAGGAACCCTCCGGTGAACAAACCATCCCAGTGTTCTCACTTTCTTAGTTCATTAATAATAGATCTCATATAAAAACACAGATAACATCAGTCTGAGCCACACCGAAGGAAATTAAAACACAATATTTTTTCTCACCTTTGCTCTTTGTCTATATCTATGGCCTCCGATCCAATAAACCCACTCCGCGGTGAAACGCGAGGTCTTTGTCTCTAAATATACTGTGTGATGATTCGCGCAATTATAAATAGCTCCACGATTGTCTTTATCCGTTCAGGGACACGCAGAGAGGAGTTTAAGTGTGTCTGTATGGGGTCGTTCTCAAGATCCTTAAACATTCATGGGCTTTCAAAACACTCCCTAGTCACGGAGTCAAAAGAGCAGAAAGGAATGCTATACTCCCGGTGGGAGGATGAATATTTAAACTCAGTCTGGTTGGTTTACCCAGTCAGAAAGGAGGCTGGCTGCTTTAGTGGCCCCATGACCAGACAGACACCATGAAGTGCGAGGGGGGGGGGGGGGGCAGCCAGGGAGGCAACAAGTTGTCACTCCCCTGTCGGGCTGCAGGCAGATACAACCGGAGTCACCCAGAGGTGAGGCCATGTTTGGGCTGAGTCGGTCTGGCAGACAGGGTAGCTGAGGGACCTCGAAGTGTCGCGGAGAGCATTTGCTAGGTACCGGGCTGAGCCGTGGGGTTACGATGACACGCTGAACTAACAGAATGAATTGACAGTGAGACTAGTCTGCCCAGGGTCCTGTCCCACCCTAGACCAGTCCCATATTTCTCTCGCATCCTCCTCATTCTTTACACGGCCACATCAGCACTCGCAAAGATAAACGCCATTAAACATACTTGCTTGCACCTGTCAAATCCTATTGGACTTCTGGCCCTAAGAGGGAAGGTATGATTCGGTGTGAAACCGGCTCCATCCATCTCCCCTCCTTCCAATCCGCCCAGCCAGCAGAATGATAGACCAGCCTGGATGTCTGGATTTATAGACAGTAAGACAGAGGATGCGCAGAGCATCCCTCGACGCCGGAGTCTTCTGCGGGACCCGCTCAAAAACATATTACACCAACACCCCCTCTGCTAATCAGGTCATCTGGGCATGCTCTTACAGAGACACTCATCTAGCGATTTCAGCCTCGTCTGAGACGTGACGTTATCTCTCCGAGGCGGAGGGGAGACTCCAGATTATACGACCTCATGAAGTGCTTTTATCTTTCCACATCTGGTTTCTCTACGACAAGGTTTACATCCTCCACCGCAGAAGATTATTGGTGGACATGGCTGATATTGTTTATTCGAGGTCTTTGTTTAACCATCTACTGTGACAGCACCAGGTGTCAATGAAAACCACCAAACCACCCTAAGAATAGCCTGTATGTTTAACAACTGAACAGGGAATGCAGCGTATCTAAGATTCCGCCCTGTCTTCGCTGCAGGTCACCGAACTAAGGTCACCGTGTCTTTCTGAGTCACTCTGAGTGTTTGAGATCTCCTCACGCTGCCCTCCTTTCACAACTGTGATCCTGCGAACAGATAGCTCGAGGGATGAAGACACTGCTACTGGATAGCCACAGACTATGAACATGGAGAGGAATCCAGACAGATAGATAAAGGTGAGGAGGTGGGAGGCAGAAGGGCAGCAGGAAGGCTAACGCCTACAGCAGCGAGAGCACTGAGGAAGAGCCAGCAGACGCAGCGACACATCAAGGCTGAGCGAGGTAGAGAGACATGTGCAAGAGTGAGGAGAGAGAGAGGTTGACAACCGAGAGATGGGAGTCAGAGAAAGGGGGGAAGGAGAGGGAGACGACCTTACCTGGCCCCCTTTGGGCTGGTATTTGATGTTATCTGTGGAGCCGATCTTGGACTTGACGTTCTTGAGGTCGGGGAGGGGCTGGTTGAGGACGCGCAGCTGCTTGGGGGTGGTGGCCGGCGACTTGGGCGGGGTGCGGATCACGGCGACCTTCCTCTCCTGGGACAGAAGGCTGAGGGAGCGCGGGGTCCCAGGGGTGCGGCAGGAGTAGCTGGGTGGGGTGCCCGGTGTGATGGCGGTGGACCCCGGGGTACGGGGCGTGGAATGGCCACTGCGGGCTGAGCGGGAGCGCACTGACTCTGTGGCTGTTTGGGGTGGGGGTGGGGGGCAGAGGTCAGGAAATGGAAAGGTCAGAGAGAGGTAAAAGTGAGATTGGACGTCCGAGTGTGACATGTACGTTGTGCGACCACGCTTGAATGCTTGACATGCTTGACTTGAATGCACACGTCATGGTGGGATGATCGCTGGTGGGGACAGGAGCAAGATGAACTCGGTGAGACGGGATGAGAGGGAAGGTGACAGGGAAGGACTAGATGAAAGCACATGACATCGGTTAAGTCTGGATGAGGGACTGAGAGCTCCTCTCTACCTGTCATACTAGGGGCGCGGCCTGTCCTATGCTCCGCCCTCATGTCAGTGCGGAAAGCTTTAGGAGAGGACCAGAGGGACAGGATCAGGAGAGGGAAGAGGGAGGGGCTTCAACCATGATAACACAGGGAGGTTAGGATCACAAGGAAGGTAGAAAGCAATAAACAGAGGCGGAGAGAGTGAGAGAGAGAGAAAGAGAAAGAGAGAGCGCGAAAGGAGTTAGACAGAAAGTAACGTGTTTGGATGGAGGAACTAGTTTACATGTGGGTCTACGTGGTGCAGTGGAGCCAGAACTGGTGATGGAGGTGGAGCTCTCCTCGTGCTCGTGGTGGTGGTTACGTCTGCTCAGGATGGACGCTGGCCTTGGGAGGGACGACCTCTTCTCTGGGCTCCGCGAGCCGCCATCCTGTTACAAGCACACACAAACACACACGTAGAGGGACATTCTGGAGATGATAAGGACCGAAAATGAGGGGCTGTGGTAATAGCTGGTGCCGTAAAAGCATCAGTGAAAACCCCTGAACCCGCCAGGAACGTGTGCCAGACAGGAAACAGAACCTGCTGGTCGCTGGCCTTACCTTGCAGCTGAGGGAGTGGGTGAGGGTGTAATGGGGCCCCACGGAGGAACGGCGGGGCCTACATAACTCCGCCTCCACCAGTGAACTCTTTCTGGGATAGGAGTAGGCGGAGTTTCGCCGCGTGGGCGGAGGAGTGGTGGCGAACAGATTTTTCAAGGCGGGGATCTTTGTGAGTGGTGAGGAGGGGGTCTGAGCGATAGACAGGCATGCAGACGGAAGAGAAGCACAACCACAGGAAGTAGGAAACAAAGAGAGGTTCTGAAAACAGAACAGGTTCCATGCAGGGGAAGCGTGCGTCACAAGTAAACAGAATTATGGTTCAAAACAAACACTAGACAAGAACTTTGCATGAACACAATAAGGACTTAAACATTCATCCACCATTCATATATCAAGGGATGCTCTGGTTAGTGTGGAAGAAATGGAACGTGTTAAGACCGGCGATGATTCTGTGAGTTCATCGTGGTTCTATGGTTATACGGTGCATCCATGCTCCATGCAAAATTTAACTAAGCAATGTGGTCCTTCAGAGGAAACATTGCTTTGGAGTCAGTTACTGACGTGAGAAAGGGTGGAGCGACGTGGATTGAAAACCACCCTCGCTGTGTAAATGTCAGCCAGCGAGTCAATAAGAAGCACAACAAATGAGTCTCCTCAACCAAACACTGAGGCGAGACATGTTACATAAACAGACCAAATGTGAATATTGATGAGGTTATAAAGGGGAGGTTGTTTATCCGAAAAAGCATTTTTAATCATGCTCATTTTCAAATGAATGCATGCAACACACAAGTCACGCACAAGGGAGAAACACACACGTGGATGGATGTATGTGTGGCGGTGTGCAGAGAAACCATGGATGGAGTTACGGCAGACAGACGACCTCCACGTCAGACACGCCACCAGTGACTCTGTCCAGTGTTTACTGTTCTCAGCCAGACTAGCAGCAGCATTGTATAAGGATTCCACGTACAGCAGTGTCCTGTCCTCTACCGAATGACATTGTACTTACCGAAGCTCTGTCCCGCGACTGCCTGGCCACGCTGAGGGGCTGTCGGCCTTCTCCCGCTGCAACCGAGAGAAAGACAAAGAGGGAGAGGAGGACCGGGCAGAGACAAGAGGAATGGAGTTGATATTCCAACGCAAAAAGCATCGACACGGCAACAGCACTCTACACGGCAACAGCACTCTACACGGCAGCTGTGCGTTAAGAACAACGCCCACACAACGGTCAGCGTTCCCCGCACGGCGTTCTAGCAGGAGACGGAGAGAAGAAGAAAGTTTCACGCTTACCGCAGGCCTACTGTCTGCCGTAGCGTCTCCGTAAATGGGCTAATGTCCCCAGTAATTTACATGTTATCACGTCTTTGGCATAAAGGCTTGAATTTAGCGAGAGTGAAGAAGAAGATTTATGTGCCAAATGGTTTGGCAGAGAATCACATGGAATGAAGGATTTATTATTACGTAAGGTTACTCCCAGCCCACCATTTGGAAACATTTAATTGGGGCAATGCAGCAATCCACTGGGTTTCTAGAATAATCCATGACACACAGCGATCCATCTCGATCTGTAAGAAGTAACAATTTCTCTCTCTCCTCTCTCTCCTCTCTCTCTCTCTTCTTCTCTCTGTCTCTCTGCCGTCTCTCTCTTTTTCTGTTTGCGTTCAGGGAAATCAGCACTCCTCCACAAAACTCAGGGACAGGCACGAAATACCAGTTTCCTGGCAACCACTGCCGAGGGCCTGTGAAAGTGGGAATAACCACGCTAACTGAGGAGCATAGGGGTCATCTTGAGAGACAGTCAGTCATCCCTGTTGGGGGGGCTCCCCATTACAGGCACAGACAGCAGTCAAAACAGGTTCCAAAGAAACAATAAGAGATTAAACAGCAAAGAAATAGTCCCAAGGAGATGCAAGACAGACACATCGTTATGAAGTAGCGCGTGATGACCACCAAAGGTCTAACCAAGGATGGGTGAGAATGGCGTTATTGAAGAAACGTAGCACTGAGAAACAAAGAAAAACGGTACCAACAAAATCAAGGCAAAAGAAAACCACTACGGGAATTCTATTGTTTTTATTCGGATCGTTGGCCAAAAAACACATAACAGACAGACAGTCATGTTGGCGGGGGCGGGGAGGGGGCGGGGGCCAAAACAACAATGGAACTATTGGAAAAGAATGGCGCGGCATGGCAAGATGCTGGCGTTTGGCAGCCATGTTTGACAGCCGTCCTGGCGTGGTGATGGCAGATCACCTGTAGGTTTTCTCTTGGTAGAGGCCGGGCGGGCCTGTCGGGGAACGGCAGCCTTCAACACAATCTTCCTCGCAGGGGAGCGAGTCTGCGTCTCTGCCTTCTTAGTCAGCTCTGTCTTTTTAATCACAGCTGGGAGGGAGGGAGGGAGGGAGGGAGGGAGGGAGGGAGAGAGAGAGAGAGGAGAGGGAGGAGGAGGGAGGGAGGGAGGAGGAGGGGGGGAGGCAGCAGAGAGGGAGGGAGGGAGGGAGGGAGGGAGGGATGGAGAGAGAGGAGAGGAGGGAGGAGAGGAGGGAGGGAGGGATGGAGAGAGAGGGATCATTGGCCTTTTGATCAGACTATACCAGAATCAAATAACCTGTCGATGAACATGCCTCACAAAATCAATGACGGGAAGATTTACTCTAAAGACCGAATGGAACTCTTTAAACCTTTCTTCTTCTTGACGTCCTCTCTGGGAACGTAGACCGGCTCCTTGCGAACGGGTTTCCGTTCAGGGGTGGAAATGCGTCCCTTCACCCTCCCCCCCTTGGTCTTGGGCTTCACAGGCTTCTCCTGCTTCTGTTGCTTGTCTTTCTGTTTTTCCTGAGCAGGCTTCTGGGCAGGGATGCCTTGATCATGCTTCTTGACTGGGGTGGATATCTTGGGCAGGGGCTCGATCTCAGTCGCCATGCTCCTGTCATCGTCTGCAACAGAGAGTTGGGGTTCATCGACAGCCATTCAGGGAAACACGTTGCACCAAAATGAATTCAATCGCCTCAATGTCTCATCATAGTCATATATGTCACATAAGCATATGCATTTCTCGTTTGTTCAGCCTTAAAGGAGCCACAGTCCATGTGAAACTTTAACCTTTAAACCTTAGAGCTAAATGTCTGCTTCTTCATCTTGGGGTTTAATTATGCAGATGTCATGCTGTTTCTATACACGCAACTCATTGGACTAGCATTTCAAGAATCGGTCAATTGATATAGTTAAAACGTAAAGTGCGAGAGCAAGGGAGAGCTTACCTTGAGTGTCAACCCAAGAACTGTCTAGAATGGAATCATCCATGGTGGTCTCATCTCTGTCATAGCTCTCCGTCTGGCCCTCTGTCTCCATGTGCGGTTCCTTCTCTGGGGAGGCAGGGGTCTCCTGGGCTTCCGAGACCTCCTCCAGACTGGCTGCCTCCATTTCTACTTCCTGGGCCAGCTCCACAGACTCCTCCTCTTCCTCCTCCTCTTCCTCCATGTCCGCCTGGAGAGACTGTGGGGTCTCGGCCTCAGGGGGGGCGGAGAAGCGCACACTGTGGCCCGGCTCCTCCCCCTCATCGATGGTCTGGACGACGGTGATGAAGTCATCCTCCACAGTCACCACGGATTCGATGACGGCACGAGGCTCCGCCTCCACTGCCGCTACTGCCCCTGCCCCCTTCGCCTCACCACCTTCCTCCTCGTTTTTCTCCTCGCCTTTCTTGATATCCTCCTCATCCTTCTCAGCCTTAACAGCTTCTTCGTCTACAGGTTGAGGTGATTTGACCTCTCCCATCATTTCTTTTGGCTCTGCGGAGGATTGGACCTCCTCCTCCTTATCAGGACGCCCTTGGGAGGTAATTAAAGCAGGCTCCTCTGGCTTGGCAGCTGTGGTCGTGATCTCCACTTTAGGAGTGACCTCCACAACCTCTTCCTGTTTGGTCTTCTCTGTCAGCCCCACTCCAGGAAGGAACGGTTCCAGGTGAGTGATCTTAGAAGGAGACAGTCTTGTTTTGTCTGGTCCCGGAGACAGCGTCCTCTCGTCTTCGGTGGTGCTTTCAACCGAGGAGGCTGGGGAGGATTTGATGGGCCTTGCGATCCTGTCCTTGGCCACGCCCGTCAGCTGGTACACATCCTCAGCATCCAGCTCCTCGTACGCTTCCTGGTGCACCAGTTTGACCTTCTCCCTCAGCTCCTGGAGTTCCCGCTCCTCCTCCACGCTCAATGGACGGCCCTCCATCTCCAGTTTACGGATCTGACGCTCGTAGTCCGCAATCTCCAACTCGGCCTCCTTGGCCGACGCATCCCCTCCTGCCCCAGGCTCGACCTGGCCTTCCTCCATGGTGACTGTCACTGTCGGAGTCACAAAGGACTCTGTCGGTTGGCTTGGCTGTATCTCGTCCGGTCCTGAGTCAGGCAAAGACTTCTCCCGCAAGGCAGTCGCGGGTTTATCCTTCTCCTCGTTCATCTCTTTTTCCTCAACGGAATCCTTTCTTTCTTCCGACTGCTGAGGGCTCTTGTCGTACGACGTGCCCATGACTCCTTGTTTCCGTGCCTGCTCTGCCACCTTGGCCTCCAGCACCGAATGAGTGAAGGCCTGGGGCGGGGAGTCCAAGGGGCTGTGCACGTCTGCAGGGGAGGGCATGGGACCCGAGTACTCACTGAACACACAGTAGCCGAGCTCCTCAAGCTGGCTCTCACTCTTAGCTGCCGTGGGGCTTTGTTCTCCTAACACCATCTGAGCCAGCGGGTCACTAACCATTGTGGAAACATCCGCAGGGACGGACTTCCTCCTTATGATCTCCGGGTCCGTGTTTTCAGACGTCAGCCTGGACCGGGCCCCGGCCAGGTCCAGCATTTCAGGCAGGTCTGGGGCCATCATGGTGCCGTTCTTGTAGCAGTATTTCTGGCGCTGGGGAGACTCCGGGGACTCGGTCTGGGGGCTGGTCTTAGGGGCGGGCTCTGTGCTGTGGGGAGGGGAGGAGGAGTCGGAGGTGACTGAGGCAGCCGTTTCCAGAATGAGTGGAGGGAATGCGGGAGGTTTGTCCACAGAGGGGGTGGTGACTGGAAGGTAGTCAGCTGACTCATCCAGACTGCCGCTGGTGTAGGACATGATGTCCGTCGCCAAAGGAGAGAAACCCCGAGGCCGTCCCGGATCCACGGCCCCGATAGTGATGTTGAGGGAGTAGCTCCTCTGATCCAGGGCGAGTTTGCCTGGAGACAGCCTGCATTCGTTGCTTCTGTCTGTGGTGGGCAAGGCTTTCAATTCATCCATACTCTTCCTGGTGTCAGGTTTGTCCTCTCCGGACGGGGCCTGAGCCAACATGCTGTAGTTTATCTCTGGACAGGCACGTTCTCCCTTCTTCTCCTCTCCTGTTGTGCTCAGTTCATAATAACCTTCAGCCGGAGCTCGGCCATTATCTCCCTTATTAAGAGCTGACGTCTCAAAATAAGCTGACATGCCCGATTTATCACCTGCCTCAGCTTTCTTTGAGTCAAGAGGGGCACCTTGAACTTTGACCCCCTCCGCCGTGATGTCTGACCCCGCCGCGAGGGTGGTGAACTCCAGGACTTCCACAGAAGGCTGCTTCTCCGACACCGTCCTGGGTTCACCTTGTACCGGCAGCTCAGCCGGCAGTGTGGAGAGCAGCTTGGCAGGCTCTTTGGCTTGGCTTTGGGCGCTCGAGGGAGTGGGGGCGGAAGGGGTCGGCTCCAGTTCTGTTGCGTCGCTGCTGAAGAACGCGGGGCTGTGGGGGTCGAAAGGCTCTTCCGGATGCTTCTCTGATCCGATGCTGTCCGGACTCATGGAGCCACTCCTCTCGCTGCCTTGTTTGTCAGACTCCATCTTTAGAGCTGAAAGGAAAGCTTTAAGTCATCGGCCTCAACTTGGCTTCGCCAGCGGGCTGCTAACTGTAGCTTTGCTTTGGGGTCAAGATCATGTTTTAGCCAGCCAGGCCCAGCCAGAGGACAGACAGACAAACGAAGCTATTCTCCAAAGTCACAGCCAGTTACTTACTGCACGGTAGCACAATGGGCATCACAGTGGAGGCAGGACGAGCGCATGAAGTCACATCCACTCACTGATGGACTGAACAAGGGCATGAAACAGGGCCGAACAGGAACATGCGCCATGGTGTCGATGGACGTGAACCAAGCGATGAGGAATGGAATGGCTCCGTATGGCCTTTTGATGAAATCTAATGACAAAATAGCAAAGTTTGTCATGGTAGGTGACTGTATTCCTCATTCCATGTTTTTTCACAATGATGAACCACGACGTAAGGACACCATGTCCTCACAAACAAATAAGTGCGATAAGACGTGGGGATGGTATAACGTTCATAAATGAATCAAAGAGATGATATTTGTGAGAGACAAAAAAAACGGAACGGTTGAAAATGGATGGGTCTGATGCGTGAAGATTGCGTACTGTGCCTCTTTGGGAGTTCACATGAGGATGATTTGTATTTGTCCACGAGAAAGAAGCGTTTGCAACATACATACACATAGAACACCAATGAGCCTGGAGCGACATTGGGAGAAGCAGAGAATTCAATTCGGCGGCACTGTAAACACTGACACAAAACAGCCAGTCTGAAGCCGCTGCTCGGGAGAGAACCGGAAACTGAGGAACGGAAGCAAACCAGAGCGAAAACAAGAACATTTTGGAGTTCAGAAATGTCTCCTTTCACCAACAAGCCTGTGTTGCCTAAATGCAGCCTAAGCAGAGCGCAGGGGAACTTTAGGCCATTCCACATATTCACCTAAGTTGACCATAAAATGGTCTGACACGGTACAGTAACATGCAGGCAGGGAGAGCAGAGGACACACCTTCCTCCTCCTCCTCCTCCTCGCCCCCTGACACCTCCTCCTTCCTCTTGCTAGGGCCTTCAGCGGTAGCACTAGCTGCCTCGGCCTGTTCAGTGGGCATAGCCTGGGCCTCGATTACAGCCTCTGCCCACTCTAAGGGCTCGGCAGGAGGGCTTTCCAGCTCAGGCTCAGGCTCAGACTCTGGCTCATCGCCACTCCACTGCTGCTCTTGCTCCTCAAGAGCTGCCTGGAATTCTGCTGCCTCTGCACTCTCCTCCATCTCCTCCTCCATCTCCTCCTCCACCTCCTCCTCCTCTTGGTAGGCGACTGTAAGAGCGTCGTCGGTTTCTTCTTCTTATACAGAGGGGGAGATGCGGACACGTCAAGACTACAGGCAACACAGACTTGGGTTACATGAGTAGACACGAGTGGACGGAACACTTTCAGCTCTGTGGAATGTGGCGTACGGCACAGCGTTTTACTGTGGACAGAAATATATACACCACGGATGTTTGTTTATGGGTGAAGTTTCGGATCATATTTTGTGTATTGTGCCGTGTCTTTTGACATGTGAACATTCAATCTTCGACTACTGGTCATCCCTCCATCTCTCTCACGCACACGCGCGCACACACACGCATTAAACCAGCACCATACCTCAGTTTATACTTTGTCTACTATAGACTTTATCAATAATAACATGCATGCGTGATGTGCGTGTTCCAACTGTAATTTTTAACAACCTTGAATCCAACCTTATGTTGCTCTTCCAATCCATCCACCTATGGATAAAGTGCTCTAGGTCACTTTGGACTTAACCCAAAACATGCTGCGATTTTGCATTCACTCACTTTATTTAGGTCTACATGCAAACATCATTCTCTCTCGACTTCTCAAGCCATCAGCTGCCTCTTTTCAGCAGTGGGCTCATACGCTGCCTCAGCTGGACAGGTGCCATGGCTGCTAGAGTTACATGACGTTATCATGCTGACTGCTAAAAGCAAATGGAGAAATCCAGCTTAGAGCAGAGAGTTGAAAGAGGAGTGAGAACCGGAGGACTGCCACCTCAGAACCAAATGTCACTTATTGTGTGTGTGTGTGTGTGTGTGTGTGTGTGGAGGAGCTGAAAGTCATCCTGTTGGCAACAGTGAATGTGAATGGGTGGGTGGGTCGCATTGGGAAGAGTAATGATGACAGAAGGGAGGGGATGGACATGTCTCGGAGACGGGTGACAAAACGCACACAGCTGGGAGGTGACAGGCATGGAGGAGGAAGTGTCCGTTGGGGTCATCGGGTCATGCAACAGTCTTTTGTGTCAAACAAGCCGTTTGGACCACTCGTCAAGCGTCAGCATGCCATGGCATGATCAAACCTCTGGATCGACGTTTTGTTTTGTTTCAGAGATTCCCAAAGATACAAAATAAGAGAATGTCGTCTTATGATCTGGATTTGGTGATGTATTGTACAACTCATCCAAATCCTGGCGAGCAACGGAAGGTGCGACCTTGACTCGGGGTCAAATGGCTTGGCGGAGAGAAAGGAAATCCGCTAACATAAACTGATAGTCAAACATGAGAGCTAAGGACACACAGACAGTCAGACGGAGAGACGGACGGACAGACGGAGGTAGTTTGGTCAAAATCACAGAGAGTGGGGATCAAAACAGAGGGGAGAGAGAGGAGGGAGGGAGGGAGGGGGGGGAGGGAGGGAGGAAACAGAATGGCGTAGAGGAACCATGCGCGGTTCACCTTCGATCTGCCTAAATGCAGCGGCCTGCCCTGCCCCTGAGGGACGACAGCCCGAGCGGGTCCACTCAGGGCTGAACAAGGGGTGATCATAGTACTCCTCGTCGGAGTGGTAGGGGTCATCCTCGGGCACAGACACAGAGATGGAGGGGGCGAGGAACTTGCACCTCTCTCGAGAGTTTTGGAAGCGGTGCAGAGGGCCAGCCTCCTCCTCATCCCCTACATCTACAAACAGACACAAGGAGAAGAACTGCAGGGAAAGTCTGGAGACACGGACACGGAGGAACAGAACAGACAGGAAGGAGGAGAGGGAGACGGAGAGAGAGGGAGGAAGGGAGGGAGGGAGACAGAGAGGGGGGGAAAAGAGAAGGGAGGAGGGCTAGGGTTGAGAGATGTAGAGGGATCTGGACCAAGAGAGAGAGAGAGAAAGAGAGAGAGAGAGAGAAAGGCAGAGAGGAAGAGGTAGAGGGGGGAGAGCTGAAGAGAGGGGGAGCGAGGGAGAGAGGGAGAGAGAGAAAAGGGCAAGGGGAAAGACTGAGTAAGATCACAACAGAAAGTAAGACAAAGGGTGAAACAGAAAGAAGTACAGAGACAAGCAACAAAAGAAAGACACAGACAGTGGCTAGCAACTCAAAAGTGACTGTGTTTGGGGCCGGCCATTCTCAGAGAGGAGATCACATGGCATAGTGGAATCTGACGTTACTTTGGACAACACGCAACACTCGTGTTTGTGCTCACTTGGCTGTTGAACGTCAAACAAATTCCTATCGTATTTCCAATGGGATTATGGATTTGAAAGATGATATTTCGAGGAAGTTTCGAAGCTGAGGATTCAGTGGGGATTTTAAATTGGTCATCACCAATCTGAGCATGACAGACTCCGCCCAATGAATCTTTGTGGCCAAAGACCAGACCAGACAAGACAGACTAGACAGGCCGGGCAGTCGCCCACAAAGGAGAGAGACGGACAAGCAGCCATGGATCTCAGACTAGAACAACATGCCGAACTAAAGATGGATGGTCAAGGACAAGGACACAGACAGAGTGTGGAAACAGAGGTTAGGAGGGTCAGCTAGCTGCCTATCAGAATAGTGTCAGCAGGATCAGGGAGCATGGACGTTAGATAGAGGGATGCAGGGAGAAGAGGAGAGGAAGAGATGCGAGGGAAGGGGTTCAAGTGCGGAGGGCATGCGAGGTGGTCACAGGCATTCCCAGATGCAAGGGTGTAATGTTTGGAGGGAGGGATGAGGGGGGGGGAGGGGGAGGGCGATGAAAGAGAGAAGGGATGATAAAGAGAAGAACATCTCTGTCCTGGTGAGGAGAAGGAAGGAGAGGACGCTTGTTCAGTCCATACAGAAAGAGATGAATGCCCATTGGATGAAGACCCAGTTTGGCTTCTTGGTCAGCGTCCCGGCCCTGACAGGCACCTCTGCAGGGGGTGAAGGGGGGTCCCCAGTGGGTGTGGGGGGGCCCCCTGGGGTCTGCACGGGAGGTTCCCTGCAGGATCCAAGTCTTCAAGGGGCCGGGAGTGATGGCCTCCGAGGGTCGAAGCTGGTAGGTCACTCGCAGAACCATTTCCCCTCTCTTTCACCTCCTCCACCCCACCACCCTTCTTTCCCAAGAGCCAGGAACCTTACCTCGCTCCAGCGGTCCAAAGTGCTCCGCGGCAGGTGAGGGGGGAGGGGAGGGGGGCAGGTTGGTGGTCTCTTCGACTGCAGACACACAGAGAGGACATGAGAGGGAGTGGATTGGCATTATTCGCGTCCTCAGAAAGTGTGTTTGCTAGTTCAACCTGGCGTCACACTATCATGCTGCAAAGTGAATAGTCTCTAAATTCCATGGAGAAAGAAAAAGTTGGACAAATTGTACTCGGGAATGTGATTCAATAGTCACAATGTGTGAGTGCGTGTGTCAAGGGTGTAATGAGTTGAGCCCAGGGAGAGTGTTGATCTTGGGTTCATTCTCGGAGCCCAACTGACAGCCCTGCGAACATCTGAGATGTGAAGACAATAATAGTCTGGCTTTGCTGACTAAAGCTTCCAATGAGGATTCTCTGTTTAATATGATAAACTGTAGAGAGGAGAAGGAGAGTGAGAGGGGAGGAGAGGGAAGGGAGGGGAGGGGAGGGAGGGGGGGAAGGGAAGGGAAAGGAAGGGAAGGGGGGGGAGGGGGAGGGGGAGGGGAGGAGAGGAGAAGAGAAGAGAAGAGAAGAGAAGAAGAGGAAAAGAGCAGAGAAGAGGAAAGGACAGGACATTTTGGAACAGGAAAGAACAGGACAGCTGTCAGGTTCGATCTGCTGGGCCAGTCTGTGGAGCAGCCAACAGCAGAGCGGGGCAGATCAGCTTCAAGTGACAGCTATACTCTGGAGAACAAGCTGTCACGGAAGTCTGACCCTTTCACATGTGGTTCAGTGTAAAAGCCACACTACTGTAGTCTGTCCTCTGAAAGTTGTCAGTCAACTGCGTTGGCCACTTCATGTAAACAATAATCAACTTTCTCATGTTTCTCATTCAATGAAAGGGAGGAATAGTGCAGGCAAACCATGTGAAACTGGTCTGGCTGATGTTAATAGCAGAAGTTCATCTGATGAGATTGTATGTCTTTTTGAAGGAGGACAGTATAGCATGTTGAGGTTGTGGTCATTTGCAAAAGGCCGGCTGAGGTCATATGTAAAACGCATATCAATTCAGTCTGGCAGACGTTACACTTAAGTTCTTTGTCTCAAATCTCATGATTTTAACATGGCATTTATTTTGGGAGGGTGAGGGTTGTGGATCTGCTCATGGCTGGCTGTGAGCCTGCCAAATAGCATGCTGAGGTTGAGGTACCTAAAAGGGTACAGTGGCAGAGCTTTCCTGACAGAATATGGAGGGAGGCCGGTGCGAGGCCGGCGTGAGGCCAGTGTGAGGCCAGTGTGAGGCCAGTGTGAGGCCGGTGTGAGGCCGGCGTGAGGCCGGTGTGAGGCCAGCGTGAGGCCGGCGTGAGGCCGGTGTGTGGCCAGTGTGCGGCCAGTGTGAGACCAGTGTGAGGCCGGTGTGAGGCCGGTGTGAGGCCGGTTACCTGAGGGAAGTCTCTTGGCTGTGTCCGTTTGAGGCTCCTGTTCCCCCTTCAGAACCGCCACAGCCTCTGCCGTCACCTCCTGCACGATCCGTGCGGACACTTGCTCTGGAACACGCAAAAACACACGTTCACAACCCAGATTATTGTCAGCCTGACTGTAATACACGACTAGACTGGCCCCTGTTCAGTGCTTATCTAGCTGTCAGTTTGTGATTTTAAAAGTCCAGATTTCATCATTTTGTTCATGTGCTTTGGAACCCCAAAATCTGGAGCTGACAGGTGCATCGAGAGCACTACAGCACACTTAAAACTGTCGCCCTGTTTGGAGAACGGGCAACATTTTAACTGCAGGCGTCACCATGGAAACACTGTTTCAGGAAGACAGGAGTCAAAGAGAGTGGCCAATTAGAGCTGGCCGTGTCCCGGTGATTGGTCGGTTCCACTGCGTTAACAACAGGGGAGGAGGCTGGTCTGAACCACTTCACAAGGACGCTGCATCTCCACGGGACACGCTCACCCCCACATGCACAGACACTGTCTGTGGAAAACAGACTCTGGATCTACTTATGACTCAGTTCAAAACATCCTTCAAATAAAGTCAAGCTTCACTTCCAGGATGTAGATAACACGCCTGGGATCTTGCTGTAAATGTCAGTAGCCTTGGATTGGACAAGAAACAGCAGATCAAAACTTTGCATATTTCTGTTTTTGTTCGGTGTACATGGATCTTTGCGTGCAGATCGCGTGTTGCATGAGTTTAAACGCAGTTTCGTGTTGAGTGTTTTGTCTCTTTTAGATGCATGGTAACAGTGTTTCTACGTGGGATTATCTGGCTGGAAATATGGTGCTTTTATTTTGTGGAGCTGTTTCAGGAACACTGTCAACCAAGCACCCACCAGACTGCCACCCACACTCACTCACACACACGCACGCACACACACACACGCACACACACTAGTACACCTCCATTTGCTGGAACACTCGCGGCCGACTCACCCACACATTCTACCATTTCTATAGAGCTCCATTTTGACAGAACAGAAAGCGCTTCACATTCCTGTGGCCTGACGGCTGTAATCCCACGGAAGGTATATCCTCAGCCAGATCAATAATATGATCTTGAAGCTCAACATTGGAAAACCATTTACATACCAGAAGGCATCAACGCCAGCTCCTGAAGCGAATTCCAGTAATTGTCTGAACACGGCATCTTAATGTAATTGTCCAACATGCCACCTGCTCCTCGAAATGTACTGTACTTGTAGGCTGAATCAACCAGCAAAACAGAGATGGGTGTGCTGGAAGAGTGAGAGAAGGGGGAGGGGAAGGAAGAGAGAGCTAGGGGGACAAAGTAAAGGAGAGAGAGACAAAGAGTAAGAGAGAGGAAAGTTATAAAAAGGGGATAGAAAGAGAGAGAGAGGTACAGAGAGAGAGAGAGGTACAGAGAGAGAGAGAGAGGTACAGAGAGAGAGAGAGAGGTAGAGGGAGAGATATTAAGGGGGGGAAATATTTTGCTTAGTCCTCCTCATCATCTGGTCATTGTCATGCTGACACAGATCAAGCACACAGTCCAGCTTCCCACTTCTCCACCATCCAGGACATCTTGGACAGAACAGGGTCTCTAGCCAGACGCCCATCCAGACCACCCTTTACCCAGGCTGAACAACACCTCAACCTCATCCGTACGCTCATCCCCTGCCTCAGCCTCCACACTAGCCAGCCAGTAGCCCCTCCTCCTAGACATGTCTGGCATGAACGTGGCCAGCATAATGATGAGTTCCTGTCTCGCTGGCACACCATCACAACACCCAGGAACCCACTAGCCCTCTGCCACACACTGCTACAAAACAAAGAAACACACAACCCATGTACACACTGCTCCAAACCAAAGAAACACACTACACATCTACACACAGCTACAAAACAAAAAAACACACCTCCATTCCACAGTAACACACAGCTACAAATACTGATGCACCCCACCTTTGTACCCCACACTGTTACAGAACACTGATGCACCCCACCCTTGTACCCCACACTGTTAGAGAACACTGATACACCCCACCCTTGTACCCCACACTGTTAGATAACACTGATATACCCTACCCTTGTACCCCACACTGTTAGAGAACACTAATACTCTCCACCCCTCTATGACACAGTGCTACAATATGCACTGTTATGTGTACACTTGTTCACTCTACCATGATAGAAACACAGAACATTACACACGCTATCGGTTACAAACGCGACCACACGGACACACGCCGCCATGCATCATCATGCAAATGCAGACATCGCCGCACCATCATAAACCGCCTCGCGCACGCCCACAAAATCACCAGTGAGGTGATTAGGTTCATCAAGAAAGCACTTTGCAGGTGTCCACATGACAAAATGTCCTGCCCACATTGACAGCAATGACAAAGGAATCCTCCTCTTCCCTGCTGTCTCAGCTCAGCCTGACTGACACGCGTTGTGTCATAGATAAATCATTCACATGACTAAGACTTTCCTTTTTATATCCCGGTTTGATGACTACAGCAGTCACAGTTGATCTTATTCGATAGCCTATTTACACACACACACATAAAGGAACACGCTCACACACACACACAGACAAGATCCTTGTATTACCTGTGCTGGTGAGACCAGCGGAG